>JAPSGF010000036.1:5393186-5411494 GCA_035772895.1 Perdix hodgsoniae | reverse complement strand
GGAGAGGAGAGGAGAGGAGAGGAGAGGAGAGGAGAGGAGGAGGATAATTTGATATCTTTTCCAAATGATGTGTACTGGCAGTTCTTAGATTTTAGATGACTTCATTGGTCCTTAACTTCTTTCCAAATACTGCTTAATATATTTCCAGTCTGCAGCATGTTTCTGTGTCCTGGTTTTGTTCTATACTCATGAATCCATACACCTCAGTTTGGCACTCCCCATACCACTCATGTTTGTTGCATAGGTTGATATCAAGACTCCTGGACACCTATCCTAAGATATGCCTTAACTAACAGGAATCTGAGAGTTCAATAGTGTAGTGCTAGGAAACTAATTTCTTAGCTTATGGAGAAGTTGTTTTGATGTATGCTGTCTTTCCTGGAGATCCTACAGTTCTGGAAGCTTCTCTTTTCTGCTTCTTCCAGTAGTGGAACTGACAGACTGGGTCCACTGGATGAGATTTTTCTGCTGGAGTAGAAAGTAGTAACTGAGCAGCACTGCTGTGCTCCAAATTGTGGGGATGATAGATTATCAGTAGTTATTCCATCTTGGAAGTTTGTAAGTTTGTTATCTTAATAACTAACTGTCAAGACTCAGTGCATGCTGCCTATTTTCCCTTGCTTAGTGCAGAAGATCTAGTAGGTTGTGCTGCTCATGCAATTTCTGCCTGACTGAGAGTCGTTCAGAACATCTTGGAGGCATGTGAGGAGTTTGCCTCTTTCCTCACCTCACATTTATGTGGAACTAAATTCTGTCAGGCTGATCTGCTACAGCTCAGCAGCAAACCATTCTGGTACCGCTAGTATGGTGGGCTGTACAATGCTGGAAATGTTGTGAAGGTATGTTGTTAAAGGTGATAATGTTGAAAAAGGTTAAATGTTAATAGGTTTGTTGTTCTGAGGTGATAAGTGCTGTCATATCTGAAATAGATCTGACTTTCAGGGGCGGAAGGTGGAGGATTGTACCAGTACTATTGTCTGCAGTTAAAAAAACATAGAAGTTTATTGGGAGGTGCTTTACCTCTTGAACCATATCTATAAGAATAAAGCAGAAAATTTTTGTATGATATATCAGGGTAATGAAATCTGGATATGTCTGGTAATCTGTCATCCCTGCAGCTGAATACAAGCAAGAGAGGAGATATCTGCCCTGCAGTTTGTGCAAGACAAGCAAGTAATACTGAGAGGGACTCAGCATCAGACACTGCTCTTTCCCATGTGTATTTGGAGCTAACTGATTTGAATTAGCGTGTCTCGTATTGGTTTCATGTGTTGTTTTTTTTTTTCTCAAGGATTTCAAACCTTTTAAACATCTACAGCTTTCAACCACTGCTGACTTGCACATCAAGTCATGGTGTACCAAAAGCAATTTATTAACATACCCAAAAGTAGACAAAAGGAAAGAGGGATACTGTATTTATCAGACATACTATTTGTCTGCTAGCAACTGGGTAATTCTTATATGATTTGTGATAAGTATACACTAAGTAACACAAGAAGTATGGAATGCACTGTGTCAGGCTCTCCAGCTTTCAGGGCACTATTTTATTCCAGCTAAGAAATAAACACCAGTCCACATTTTTCCTCTCAAGGAGCATCATATTCCCTACTCCCACTTTACTTGATACCAAAATAAGGGGATAAATGGAAAACTATATATAGAAGGATACTTTGTCACACCATTCTAAAGATTTTTATTTTCCTAGTAGCACCTATACAAAAAGACAAAACTTGGTCGGATTTTTTTTGTTTGTTTCGATCCATTTAAAAGTATTTTATAGGAAAACTGTTCCTGAAGGCTAATGGTTTAACGTAATGATCCTGTTGCTAATGCTTGTGTTATTTTAAACTTGGAAAATCTAGAAAAAAATTATTTTGGATGTACCAAAGTGGAAGAGGGCAGACTGCTGGCACCTCACTTAAAACCTCTTTTTTTTCAGTGGTAATTATCAAAAAAGTATAGCAAGAATAGAGTGCTTCAGACTGCAAACTAGAATTTGCCTTTCTACCTACTGCCCTGCTGAATTCCTTCTTTAAAAAAGTTTGGAATCATCACTTGTAGGAGCAAAGGAAGATTTGGGCAAATGCTAGCAAATGCTGCATTTGGATCACAGGAATGATAATGGAGACAATTTATTATCTGCAGCACTGATGGGATTCTGGATACTGTTAGAGCACAGAACAAACTGTCCAACTGGGGAGGAAATTTGTGCAGTTGTGCAAGCTTGGAACTCAAAGATATGGTTAACAACAGAAGAGATTTTTTTCTACCACAGCAAGATTACCAGAACAAAGCAAGTCAGCCCACAGACTTCAGTTGTCAACTTAGTATTTGCATATGAACTTGCTATCTATGCATATAAAATCTACGTTTTTACAATATAAGACATTTATATTTTATCATTCAACTGGTGTCACTCATTTACTAAAAAGAGGACAGAGTATTCTCAAGGATATACACTTCAGCCTCTAACCTGCATGTATATATATGATGTTGAAGTGTAACAGGGAGAAGGGAAAGTAAATAATCTATCTTTTCTCTTGTACTTGGAAACAGTTTTGTCCACCCATAGAGTGGTCAAAGTAAGAACAAGGAAATATGGTTTTCTTATATCCCTTTGCATGCAGCATTTCACTTCACAGAATAGTTGGGTTCACAGACTCACTCGGGCACTGTTTGTTCTGGCACAGTGATAATAAAGTTGGTGGTCAGTGTGCAGTAGCCTTGTTGGTCTCACTCCTGGTTTTCCACTAGCTTATTTGAAGGCCTGCTCTGAACTTGTCTCAGGGAAATTCACCAAATGCATTTGCAGGCCCCTTCTTACCCCGACCCGTTGTGTTGGTCAGTCCTGGATTCCCAGCCTCAAGGACATCCATAGAACTGTGTAAGCTATTCTACAAGAATCTCCTTTGCACTGTGCCTAGAATGCTTTTACATCTCTCATGTTCTAGAAGTGGGGGTTGTCTGCATTCAGAATTAAGGGCTGGATGTTGTGGCATTTGTCTCTCCTGTTTCTCACAAAAGCTGTAGCCTTGCTATGGTCAAAAAAGAAGCTAGCCAAGAAGCTTGCATGCTCTTTTAGTCAGCATTGTGCTGTGTGGAACCCAGATGCTTTGCAGAACTAGAGGAGAACATATGCAATTTTATAGTATTGAAGAGGTAAAATGAAAATAACCAACTGAAAGAATGAAAATATGCAGAGTGTTTGGGGGATGGGCAGTGTCATCCAGACAGAAACTTGTGCTATCTATGTTTCCACCCTATAAAACAATTCAGTAGGGACATGGAGCACAGTTTATCATATGCTCATGCTTTGATGCAAAAAGAATGCATGTGCTTCTGAACAAGATGTGGGAGGAAAAGCAGAAGCAGGTAACAGTGTGCTTCTGTATAAATATGCCATTTCAAAATAGTTTCTTTTTCACATCCTGTAACAGATCTTTGACACTACACACAAGCTGACCTACAGAGCAAACAGGAATCAAGACTTAAATTGATGTGGTACATCATTAGCTGTGTCAAAAGCTCTCATATTTAATGCTGAATTGTAATCTTCCGTAGTGATGGACAAGGCACACATTTTTAAAACAGTCCATGGTGAAGCATGGTGAGGTTTACATGCATATATATATGTCAATTTACACAGTGGTTCTATAGCAAAGTGATGCCATATTTTGCTAATGTCTAAGTCCAGGAATTCTGGGAAAGATGTAAAATAGTAGTCTTTACCTTACAGAAAATAAAGGCATGAGAGATGAAGCTATGGAAAAAATTATGATGATCTTTTCTCCGTTCACAGTACAAGCAGCATGCAGACCACATAACTTTGTGACTGCTTCCTTTCAAAAGAGAAGAGAGATGGAGTAGAAAGCAAAGAAGATTTTCATAGTTGCAAGCCCAGGGACCGATAGTTCTGACTTCCATAAAACTAACTGTAATCTCATAAAATTGGAGAATCTTATTTGACAGTCTTGTACAAGAGAAGTGAACATATACATAAATTCTCTATTCAAAATAACAAACCTCATTTTGTGCACCATAACATTTATGCTGTTTACAACAGTAAGAAGTATATATCTGTAAAATATAAACAGGCTATTTTATTCTTGAGCTATGCTCACTGTCAAAATGTATTGCATGATGTAGTAAGCAAGGAAAAGGGATAAATGAGATGGCATCCTTTGTGGAAATTATGTTAAGAGCTGTGAGAATGAATTACATCTTTGGTATGGCTAGGGACGACGTCTGTTTGTGTTCTCATTCACAAGTTGCTCTGCCTCAGCTCTGTCAAGATGTTAGCATGCAGATGAGTTGGTCATCTTCTGAATGCAGATGACCCCAACTTCTAGAACACGAGAGTTGTAAAAACATTCTAGGAACAATGTAAAGGAGATGCTTGTAGGACTTGAATTAGGCCATTTACTCTTTGCGTCATACTCACAAAATATACTCAGCTAAGTTGTAGCAGCACATCAAAAAGGAAGCCTCTGTAAGATGACTAGATCATACAGTCATATATTATTAGAACAGAAACATTCCTCTGAATCTGATAAGGGAAATGGAATTTGAAAAATGAATGATAAATTTGAATTATTATCTTGGACGTGGACTTTCAGTGCTTCCCCTATAAAACCCATAAATGATACCTCAAACTCAGTTCCTATTAAACTACCTGATAGTAGACATAGCAAAGAAGTCAGGGTCTCCTGAACCTCAATTACACTCTTCCAAAGAAGAGAATAGAAAAAAAAGCAGAGAAATCTGCTAGGAGTATATAATCATGTTGATAAAAGCCAGTGTTTTACATGCATCAGTTTTTATTTCCAAGTATTACCAATCACTCACATTTCTGTAAAAATCTGTAGAGTGATGGGGAGAGGACAAGGACAGTCACTTTCAAATGTTAAACATCAGTGCAGGGCAAAAAAACAAAACAACAACAACAACAACAACAACAAAAACCAACCAACCAACAGAAATTTGCTATTATGAGTAATCTAAGCCATAGCAAGTATTGGAAACGGCTGGAATAGAAAATAACACATTTCACATAACTGGATCAAGAGAAGTACTATGCCAAAAATGGGAGACTAAACTTTTAGAAAGAATCCTAAAGCTCTGCTTTTCATCTCTAATTCCTGGGAGATGTTAAAAACTGTATGAAGACACTTGGCCTTCTTTCCAAGAGGCTATCACGAGAACATTTCAAGATACTTAGCAATTTAAAATAATGGAGAAGGTTTTCTTTTTTAGCTGTACATGATTCTGAGATATTTTTTAACATGTCTTTGGGAAAAGCTTGAACAAAAGAATGTACAAATTTTGAAAAACTCCATTCTGAAAAGAAGGATCCATCTTCCAACTATTTTTAGATTGTTTAGGAGAAGAAAACAAGTCGCATCCAGATAAAGAGAGAAAAATAGATACTGACATGGTAATTAAGGGTAAAGACAGGAGGAGCAGTGCCAAGCTGTAATACTTACATCCATATAGGAAAGTTGCATTACAAACTTTTGCAGATTCTAAGCTGACTCTTAAAATTATAGACAAGCAAGGGCTGGAGAAGGTGCAATTAAACAGACACTCTTCATCGCATGTGGTGAACATTCTGGAATAGTAGGTATTTGAAAGAAATAGCACTAAGTGATTCAACAACGGAGAAATTCATCATGCAGAGCAGCAAAATTTGCTCTCTCCATGCAGTGGCTGTCACACCTTTGAAAACTGAAGAGTCAGCTGGCTGATTCCAAAACAGATGCATAATCTTCTTGGATAGGAATAGCAAAACACCATTGTATTCTGAACAAAACAACCCAAATACCTCCCACTCCCTTCTCCTTACAGACAGTTGCACAAATTCACACTCTATCACATTCTTAACCTTGAAACTTTGTGAACTTCTCCTCTGACATTAGCTGTGTAAGAATCATCTACTGTTCCCCACAGTTGTTACTATGCCAAGGCACATCTCCATAAGGGCTTGTAAGTGTATCTTTACTGTACTGGGAAAAGTATATGTACAGGTATACAACAGCACAGCCTGTGGCATTACTAACATAGCTTTATAATCTATCATCAAGTATAGCATTGTGTTTGGTTTTGAGACTATTCCATGAATGTCTCATATCGGTCAGGTGCAGTGAATTTCACTGTCAGTCTCCAGTTTGGAAAGATTTTTGTACTTCAGGGTGAAGGCTGGTTGCAGCTTGCTGTCAGGTTTCCAGGTTTCTAGCTTCCTTATGGAAGCTGTAGCCAACAGGGCAGTGTAATACACAATACCTCCTGCTGTGACAAATCTGAGTTTACATATGAGGTTGTTTTACTACAATTGAAAATATCCCCATTATCACATTATGTGAACATACACTTGACTCAGTTCCAGGTGTTGCAAAGCTGCAATGGTAAAGTGCAGCTTTGCTGTAAGCATCTTTATGCTGAATGCAGTTTTACCTCTTACTTACTTGCCTCTTTTGATTGTTTCTTTTGTGTAAACTCAACAGGAAGGCCTACTTCAGATTTTTTTTGGCTACTCAGTAGTATCAGTAGTATTCTATTTCCCGTCCCTCATTATCTGACTCCTGCAATGTTTTGGTTTAGTCTTTTCTCTGAAACAAAAACAAAACAAAACAAAAAAGTTTATATTTCAGTTGAAACAAGTAGTTTCTGCATTTATATGATGATCTTTACACTGTTTTTAACACTTAGTACAAAGGTGTTTTCATCACTTATAGCTATGCTTTTATGGAGCTAACATTTGGAATAATTAAAAACAGAGGTTAATCTTTAATTATTAGGCAGCATAGGTATTCTCTAATACTTAAGAAGGCTACTTTTCTTCACTATTACTTGTTTTCTAGTTCAATAATAACATTTCACTATTCATTAGTCTCTCTCAAAGTTTACATGTACACACTTAACCCACAGTTCTCTCAACATATAACTCCATAAGAACTGGTAGCACTTGATTTATTTCCTCTATTTCAGCCCTTTTGCCTTCTCAATAGCCTGAGACTCCTATTTTTATATGTGCCTTGCTTACAAAGTTACATGAAAAAAAAACAGCACTGATATCAATATATTACTAGGTCTGGTTACATTATGTTCTTACATTTTAGCAATACTTCGGAACTTAATTGATGTTGATAAAACCATTTAACTGATAAAATTCTTCAGTTACTTCAATTCTTCACTTTGCTACCTGCCTCCTGCCACACTTAAGAGTACTGTAGATTCACACGGGCAAATGTATCAGTTTATACGATATCTAATTCACACTGTTCACACTCTTGTCTTAAGTTCTTTATGCAAGGGTTTTGGTTTTACTGCTCCTTTATATTTTAGAATTTCTTGATCAGATCTGGAGATGGTTTTATTCTCAGTAGGTGCACACACACACATATACGCAGAGCTGAAGAACAATAGATTGTCATGGACAGAACAGTGCATTTACAAGCACGCCACGCAGACAAGTTGTGCTAACAGAAGCATAAGCAATATGAATGGCCTGGTCCCACTTCTCTCTTGCCAGTTAATCAGCCACAAGGTTTGGCAGTGGATTTTACACATTCTCACGAAGAATCTCTCTCTGATATCTTTTTCACTTTTCAGCTCCAATTCTGAAATCAAGATGAGGGATGCCATGTAGTACTGGCACATCATCCATTGGGCACCGTGAAACAACCATTAGCCTTAACTTGTCACATAACAAGCCCAACTTGCTGGTTAAAAATGTTTTGCATCCAGCTACATTAGGGGGCATGTTGCATCATTAAGCGATTCTGTTATGGCTGTTATGGTCCAGGATGTTTGCTTATTATCATCCTGTATTAATTCCTTCAGCTTCTTCAGGTTAAAGAGCAGTTTGTTGAGTAGGGTGCAGGCTCTGCTTGGCCACATGAGTTCTTTCTCCTTTTGCTTTACTACCATCATACCAACTAGCTCAGTTCTCCAAGCCAGGAGCTCCTATATGAGCCTCTGGTTACCTCATGGCTAACTCTTTCTTCTTCAGATTGCAGACACGAGACGTAATTGATTTAAGAGACCAGTGTTTGTTGATTCAGCAACATGCAACTAAAACCTAATAATTCAGTGATCCAAAATTAATAAATACATGATATTAAATGACAGTTGTATAATTTTGCACCTGATTACAGGCAAGAATAAAGTTACTAATCATTACTTTTCAGTCTCACAAGTCACATACAGCTACCATTAAATAACAACTCCTTCAGTCTTCCCTCCCCATATTGCTTACTACCGGGGCACAACTCTATCCTTCTTCACACTGCTGCCTTGCACTACACAGCGTCCTTGACCTTGATTTGTTTTAATTACTCTCTTGGTTTTTTGAATAGCCTGTAGCTGGTAAAGAGAGCTAGTGTCCCAGGAGGATTTGTTTACAATCCACTGTGATACTGAAATAAGGGAAATGAGCACCAATTTTAAACAACGAAGGAAAGAAACATTATTTTACAGTCTGGGTATTAATACAGTTTTATAGAGATGCAAAGATCACACTACAGACGTAACTCCATTTCTGTTGGAATAGTGAAGTTAGTACTAAGCATTTCTAAAGCAGTGTCTGTAGTAGTTTGCAGCAATATTTAAAAAAGAAGGAAGCAGCTAAAGAAGGAGCTTTTTATGGAAAGAGGTCCTTTGGGTCTCATGGCAGGGCATTTGAAAAGGTTCCAGTTTCACTAATCATCTCTTCTAATAAAAGAATGTAAAAACATTAGCAACTCAGTCCATGCCTGAAGATGTTAGATGTTTGGTTTTTCAATCCTCATTGCCGGAACATTAACATTTTTCTCCCTTGATACACTCAAAGAGAGAAAGTTGTCTTTATTTTGTGTGAGGTGGACTGTGGCAAAAAGAGAGCAAGCACCATTAAAATATGTAGAAATGTGTATTTAAAAAAAAAAAAAAAGAATTGAACCTAAATCTCAGATTCATTCTTTATTCATGAGATCATACTTCAACAATATTTATTTGTACTGTACAGTTTCCTCCCTACAAAATATATACATTTGTATTTAAAAGTCCATAGTAGATGTGCCACTTCACTATGAGCGCCTGTTTTTCCCCATATGGATGTAATTTGCATTGGGAAGACAAATGGAAAATTCAAATTCTCAGGAAGGCTGGTACTTGTTGAGATGCACTGTGTGTTGCATTTCTTTTCCCTTCTTGCCAAGTCCATTTTCCTGTGGTTGTATCTTCAGGCCTTTAAACTCAGAACTTAATATGAAGAGTTTATTGGTTTCCAGGTAGTGGTCTGAGGCTCAACCACTGCAGGTGTGTGGCTAAGAGGTGTTAATTGGATGATAGATGCACAAAAATAGGAAACACAACTCAACAGTAAAATCAAATTAAATCAGACTCCTGCTGATCACAGTGGGTTTTGTATCACACCCTGTGGAAATTCAGTAAATACTACGGATTGCAACAAATCTGAAAACCCCCCAGGTTCCCCGATTCTTTTGTTCACATAAGTACCAAATGAGTTTTCTTTTCCTAATATAGTTCTGTTCTGCTGAACTGCAACTTCCAATAATACAAAGTCAGAACAACTAGTGATGTATAAACTCATAAAAAGAATAGCTAACTGTTAAAGAGAATAATAGCTTATTTTTTTACAAGGGTACCTGAGCAATACCTAATTTCAAAAGTTTCCTCGATTTTACCCTTAAACACATTTGTTTAAGAAACTCCTACCAAGAGCAGCTTGGAAGTCAGAGCAAAAGGTAACATTATTGCATATGGAGACCAGTATTTCACCAGCCTGGGTGTGACTAGCTACATACACTCAAATTATAACAGAAACAGTATTTTATTTATTTGTTTGTTTGTTTGTTTGTTTGTTTGTTTGTTTACTTACTTACTTTTCATTCTGCTATTACCTTGAAGAGGATCCTACTGTACTTGCACTCCAAAGGAGACATTTCATTCTGTTTAGCAATGCAGTACCTGGCTGTTCTGAAACAAGGTGATGGCCTTCTGAAGAGTAGCTAAAAAAAGAAGTTTTGAGGCTGGTACAACATTCACAGAGAATCTTAACATCAAAGTAAAATAAGTCCTAAGGATGGAGACTGAGTGGAAAAGTAGAATGGTTGACTTCCATTGCTGTCTAAGGCTCAAGCAGAAGCACTTCTGTAAAATCGTCAAAGATGATGTTATGGGCAGTTTTGATATCCGCAGTAATAAGTAAGCAGTGTGGTTTGTGCTTTCAGAATATGAAATTGAGAGATCATTTTTCCTGAGAATGAAGTGTGTCCTAGCCAAGAGGAATGCAGGATTGACATGCAGTGGCTACAAGGTAACGTATATGAGTTTTTATTTTCACATATACAAGAGACAAGTTCATTTAGTGAGCTTGATTTTAACTACATGTAGCTGAAAGCGAAGTCTTTGATGGAAAGAATCAGATCAGATGTAAAAGTGCTGATGTGGGTTCACTCAGTAATGTAGTTCCAGACCCTCACAGAGTGAGCTGGGATTTGTTTTGTGGCACAGTTCCATATTTCAAACACCTGATGTTCCAGATTGGAGTCTGGAGAACACCCAAGAGAGTACACATTCAGGTCTTGTTCCCTTATGGAAGCGGAGGAAGGTGGGGCAGGATTCCATACACAGGAAGTTGAAAGTCTCCCCACATCCCTCTGCCTTGATCTTACTGTGCTTTTTCTGAGCAGCCACCCAGTTGCTCGGGTCACGCACTGGCCTGACAAAAATTGCCTCAGTATTAAGGAGACCATAATCTCGCCATAAATAATCATAGATATCAACTCAGGGTTTGAGCTGTACCAACCTGCGAAGATTGTTTTCAAATCCCACTGCTTGTATTAATCATATCTTTACCACATGAAACCAGAAAGACATAGCATATACTGAAATTCTACGGTAACATATGCCATACAAGTAGTTCTTATTTTCAGCTTTGCAGTACATATTCGCTGCTCTTTGAGCTGTACAGTAAAATTTTATCACCTAAATATCAGGAGAGATGGATATTTCA
The DNA here is from genome assembly GCA_035772895.1 of Perdix hodgsoniae. Taxonomy (NCBI): domain Eukaryota; kingdom Metazoa; phylum Chordata; class Aves; order Galliformes; family Phasianidae; genus Perdix; species Perdix hodgsoniae. Next base: position 5,400,480 of record JAPSGF010000036.1, on the reverse strand, counting down.
CATATACCCTGGTGAGGATCTGTTTTACTTGAGTCATTCAAAAACAAAAAGAAAAGTATGCAAGAGAAGCAGATCTCATTTAAGGAAGGGATTCAAGGTCCAGACATTTATCGGCTTATTTACATTGTTATCTACCTGCCTACACTGGCAATTCTTCATTCTTGTTTGCTCAGCTGCTTCCTAACTAAAAAATTCTGTCTCAAAGCAGAATCTGAAATCGGATAAAAATGTAAAGCTTTTAGTTGTGGTATCTCTGTATGCTTTCCTTTTTTTCCATGTATGGCTGGTAATTAGAGGAATCACAGTCTTCCTCTTTTTCTTCATTATCATAAGTTTACACGTGAAGAATGTAAAGATGTATTCGTTTAGAGGGATGTCAGCTTAAATTTATTCTCTCTGACTGTACTTAGAGTCAAAATTTAATACTATTGAACATATTATATGAATAGCTCAAGTGCAGGAGAAGTTCAGTAATGAAATAGTGTGAGAATTAGTAGGATCTGCAGGAAGATCTTAAAGAAGTTTTGATATTGCTTATTGGAGATGAGGAAGGAGGTTATACTGAAGGAATCTGTTTATAGGTATATAAACAGTTCAGTTTATAGGTAACAGTTCAGTAATCAGTTCAGTTGTTCAGATTTCTAAATACACTGGAAATGAATTTCTTTACACTGGATGCATTTAAAAGTGAATCAAATAAGGAAATTAAGCTGAAGGATGTGTATAGAGTATTTCTGATACCCCACAAAGTCCAGACAAGTGTCCTGCCTACTGTTCGAAGTAGAAAATTGTCAGGAGCAAAAATAATTTCTAGACACTAACAATACATTAAATAAATCTTATCTTGCAGAAGAGTACCCCGTTTTTTAAAATTATTTTTCCCTCTCTTTAGCTGACCTTGTGTAGTATTAAAGGCTAACAGTGAAATTATCATTCCTATGATTAGGAATTGCATATAGCAATTCAGGAATCTGGTCTCAAGACCCTGGGTTTGGTCACATACCAAAAGAATGTAATCTGAACTTGACTGAAAAGTTCATTTAAAAGGTCATTTAAAACTCATTTCCAGTGTATTTGCACATATAACCTCTGGTCTTTACAGATGCCATACATTAATTTCCATTGCATACCTATATTTGTGTATGCAAGAGAATTGAAGTGATTTAAAATGGCACCTTCCATATTTTTGATTAACAAACAAGAAATTAATACCTAAGAAAGTTTAAAATTAAAACTAGAAAGCAGTGTAGATAATCTTTAAGAGCACATGTTCTAATACTGGATTGATCACGTTAGCTGAAAATATGAAAACTGCATTTACTGTGTTTTAATCTCCATTTATAAATTAACCACAATTCTGAAGCCTTAACAGACTGGAGTAATTGTGCTATAAGGGTATATTGCCTTACAACCTCATTGAAACTGAGTGGACAGTTGACTCTCAGCTTCTTCCTTTGTCATCAGATATTGAGTGTGTTTTCTTCTCATGCCAGGTGATCCACTGCAGTGGCTATTTGAAGATAAGGCAGTATATGCTCGATATGTCTTTGTATGATTCCTGTTACCAAATTGTTGGACTGGTGGCTGTAGGTCAATCTTTACCTCCCAGTGCAATCACTGAGATCAAACTTCATAGTAACATGTTTATGTTCAGAGCAAGTTTGGACTTGAAGTTAATATTCCTAGATTCCAGGTAAGCAGCTATTTCATTTCTAGCATGAAATGTTTTCAAAGTTAAAAGTTCTAAGTTACAGTGGTTTCTTTTTGGGGGGTTGAACTTGTTGATTTCTAGAGGTCCCTTCCAACTCCTACAGTTCTGTGATAGTTTGATTCTGAACAAATCAAAATTGCCATGAGAAAGTAAAGCACTACAAAGTTACCTGGAAGACAAAGACCATGTGGGTCTTCAAAGCCCTTTGAGTAACTGGACAGGCCATATTTTGTCTTGAATGCCAACATAAGAGTCTGTATACTTTAACTGATAGATACATATATTTTCAGAGAGTCAACTAAAGTCTTGCTGTGATTAATATGTAGATGAGCAGTAAAAATTTTTACTTTAACGGACATAAATATTAATAATCAGCCTAGTTAAAGTAATATGTATGCACCATCACCTGTAATTTAAATGTCAGCAACAAAAATGTTGAGATCGAATTGACCTGCCAAGAGCTTTTGCCAAAATAGTAAGAAAACAGAATATTCTACATTCTAGCTTATTGCCTTAACAATGAAGCCAACTGCACTAACTGTGGTTACTGGAGTGAAAATTAATTCCATTGGAAACTACATGAAAACAGAGACTTTCTGAAGAGAACTTGGGAAAATGGATATTGCTTAGGAAAGAGAATCTACTCTCAGTAGATGTAACTCACCGGCAGAGAAGGGGAGAGCAGAAAACCAGAATTAAGTAATTGTAAAATGACTCACTCATCTTTTTTTGGAAAATGTGGTATCTTTTACTATACAATGACCCTCTGTACAGTGCAGTTCAAGATACCTTGAGGGAAAAAGTCCCAATCCCAGATAGTGTAACCAATTTGACCATTGACAAGACAATCATTCTTTAACAATCCCTACATGTAGAGCATTATGTCACATATTCTCTCATTTCCCTGACATTCTGGATTTGTAAGAAGCAGAAATGATATTTATGTGTAAGAGTAAAAAAGACTCTGTATCCAAGACTGGGGAAGTGTTTCATGGAAGAAACCATGGAAGAACATGTTCTTTTTCCATGTTAAGTCAATGAGATAGTGGGACATCAGCTGCTAAAATACAAAGAACTGGTTGTTTCTGCATTTTTGGCATGCTTAATGTAACAGCTACAAAGAAGTACAAGGAGTTCAGCAGCATGTCTTTGCATGTAGAAAAAGGAAAATTGTGTGCCTAAGAGGAACTGCCTGAAGATATTAGTGTCTTTAAAGGAGACAGCATAGCCAGAGGTGTTGACAGGAGCACAGAAATAACCAGTACTGTTGCATAGTTATGTTTACCAAAGAGCAAATGGGTGCCATCCATACATAGGACGGTTAGGAGTATTAAACGCTACTAGAGCCCTTTGCTTTCCCAGCTGAGCAAACCAAATTATTTTTCCTCAGACTAGGAATAAGTGTACTAGGAATAAGACAAAACTGTTTTCAGGTTTGCTTCTGGCATCTGTGCAAGAAAAAGAATTGCTAGATCTTTAGCTGTAATTCATTGTGCAGACAGGCGAGTGTTATAGCCACAAAAAGAAACAGGTAAGTCTTTCTGGATACTCAGTACAACATAAAATGTGCAATAGATAATTTGTCAAGGTAACTGGAAAAAGAAGACAGTTGTTTCTCCTTTAGAGAGATCTGTAGCTTCTGATTTTGGTGATGCAACCATTTTTATTTTTTTTTAATTGCCATACAGTTTACAAGGCTTTAAGGTACTCTGGATGGAAGAACTGGTCATTAGGCCGAGCTTTGTTTCTGTTTGTGCTTTGTCACACACAGCAACCCTCAGAGCCCTAGCTCCCTACAGTGACTTTCTGAGGGGTTGTTTTTGCATTAAGGAAGTTAAGCAGTTTGTTTATAGATTCAAAGATTTTGAAAGTTTGGGTGTTCCTATAAATCTTAAAATTCTTTGGCCCATATGAAGACCAAATTCAAAGTAAGGCTGCACTTCCAGAAAAATTCACACCTGGCTTGAGTTTGTGGCTTTTTGTTTGTTTGTATTTGGATTAACTGTCTCTGTACTCACCAACTAAGTAAGAAGGATGAACTGCCACCCTTATTTTAATTGCAGAAAATTCAGAAGGGATATGGAAATCTGAACTGGACCTTATGCCAGCTATTTTACTATGCTGATAGGCATAAGAGAGAATTTGGGCCCCCAGAATTGTAAGCTAGTAAGGACAGGGCACATTGGAGAGGAGAAGTACATGAATATGCTCACATAGTGTCATATGGAAACAGATCACCAGTGCTCATTCTGTGTTGGCAATTCCGGAGGCAAGACATTGCCAGATGAAGGTATAGCTTCATATCTCTCATACAGCTATGGGAGATAGGAATGTTTTGGTTATAAATTAGACCATGAAGGCATGGGGCCTTTTTTGTTTGTTTATTTGGTTGGTTGGTTGCTATTATTTTTTTTGTTTGTTTTCTGATTTCCTTCAGAAGAATCCCACTGTGTCTCAAATAGACTGTAAATCTCTGTTCAGTTCATGTGATTATTTAGTGTTAGAGCAAGAGTAAATAAGATGCATAATCATTATAAAAAAAAAAAGAATAAATAAATAAGAAAGTTTACATGATCTGCAACCCTCAGTGACACATGTTGCTTGAGATCTCTGCATTCCTTTCTGTCAGTGCAACTGTGTCAGTCCTGGATATAGAATTTATCCACGCTACTATTTTAGTTCAAGCCAGAAGCATCCTTTTGAAGCAAATGTCCCGACCATTTCCACTCACTGCACAGCAGTTCATGTCATAAAGATGTGTGAACTGGGTGAACTTCAGATGAGACTAAACTAGAATACCTCCAGGAACATGTCTAGGGCACCCCAACTATTACAGAGCTTACAGTTAGAGTGAGTCACAAGAAAATGTCCCAGAATTAGGATATTCAAGCTCCTGAATCCTCAGCTCTAACTGTTTTACTCTACAGATCACTTGCCAATGGACTGAGTTGCTTGTTCATGTATAGCACCTTTGCATAGCACCTCTTGTCTGCTATAGATGTTTTAGATGAAGAAGATCCATGAAAGCATAAAAAAAAAAAACAGCAACACTTGGTTAACAAACAAAATTATGGTCAAGCTGCACAATGTATTTTAAGATTTTTGTTCTCAAGCAACAGTGCTAAATAAATTAAAAAAATCCATTTTGAATCATAAAGTTTGGCTTCCCAGGTGACTTGCAGGTGTGGCTTCGTATAGGTCTGGGCAGAGTAGCCTCATTCTTTAACATCTGCAGAAATGCAGCTTTCTCAAACCCTTTCATTTTTCTTCCACTGCTTGTCATGTCAGGAAGTTTTTCTGAAATCTAGCTTCAGCTTTCCTTTTCTTAGCTTGTGATCTTCATAGCTCCCGTCTTCCTACATTTTTAGCTGGAATAAGCTGCTTCCTTCTTCTGTTAGTCATTAACTGGAATTTATTTATAGACCATGATCACAGTCTCTATGGACAGACATACATGCTACACTTGTATGTTTGCAAAAGCAAATGAAAATTTGTCAGCGGTGTACAAGAGTAGTTTTATTGTTTCGTGACTAGCTCCTCAACTGGATCTTTGTATAAAAGATCATGCAGGGCAGTGGCAAAAGCCCAAAGCTGAAATAAGAACTCTTTTTCCTGTCTATGTGTAAGGCTGGCCAGGGAATAACTGCACCTTGCTTTGGCTGGGTTGAGAGGGTTTATTTTCTTATAAAGATGAGGATTCTGTTTCCAAAACTAATATTTTGTCCCACCATTTTTAGGTACCTGACTTGCTGGCACAATTAAATGCTAGGTTTATAAAACTGAATATTCCTGGAGATTTTGCTTAATATGGAATCTTCCTTTTCTAGAGTGACTGAATTAACTGGATATGAACCCCAAGATCTGATAGAAAAAACCCTCTATCACCATGTTCATGGCTGTGATGTGTTCCATTTACGATATGCTCATCATCTGTGTAAGTAATAAGAATGCTAGACTGAAATTTATTAAGTAGAGTGAGAAGTTTTGCAGGCAACAGGCACTACATTGGAAAGAAAAGAAACCTTTCAAAATCTTGACTGGAGATAGATTTTCAAAAGTGCTTGGCTATCACTTAAGGAAACCATTACTTCTGCAGTAAGCTAAATACTCAATATGCCGTGCTTCTGAAAAAAATACGAATCTGGCTACTTTTATCTTTGACTTAAAGGATCTGAGCTCTTTTGAAAATGTGGACTTGATTCTGGGTGGTGAACTCCTGAAGGGAAAAAAAAAATACAAAAGAGCAAGTGAGTGAGCAAGAGGGGAAAATCTGGACTTTACTAGTCTCTGTTAAAAGAAAAATTATGCAACAGCTCCCCATTCCTCTGAAACATGTTTATAATAAACAGCCCATGTTTGAAGTGAATGCAAACGCCAAAAATCCTAAAATGAATGTTCATTAGTAGCATGTGGGTGAGGTTTGGATAATGGAGTGTCAGGAAAAAAAAAAAACACATTTAATAATTCCCCATCTGCAAACTGAGGCATTAATCGTGTCTTCAAACATCTGGACTTGGGAAGTAGTTCATTCAGTAGCACATTAATTTGAGAAGCAAATTGAGGGAATAGCTGAAATCTGGACTTGGCTCACTCTGCTGCAGACCATACAATGCAAAGATGAAATCCAAAAAACAATTGTTAGTGAACTTTTTTTCCAGATTGTTCCTGTGGACTGAAAGTAGTTGGAGTCAAATCCTTCTTTTAAGCTTCCTGAGGTTGGTTCTTCACCTTACTTTGGGACATTCATGAGGATTTGGAAAATAAAGGAGAATGTAAATGTGTTTGGCACAAAGCAGTGCTGAAATTCCAAGTACTGGATTCTATTGACAGCAGAGTATGCTACAGAAAGCAGAAGCTGACCTTTATAGGAAGTTAATATTTGCAATAATGTTACTGAAGACTTTGCTTTACAACCCAAAAACTAGAATGACCAGGGCACGCTTGATTTAGTGGAGCATTGTTAGAGTTAGGGTAGTATGCTTAGGTTGAGGTTGGACTTGATGATGTTGAAGGTCTTTTCCAACCTGAGCGATCCTATGATTCTGTGCTGCAGCGTGTGTAATGACCTCCCCCACATCCACTGGGGGCTTCCTGACTGTAGTGCTAACCTCTGCATCTGGTGGTGAATGTTGACCTATACAAAAATCATACTTATTGTCACAACTGTTAAAAAATACCTATGTCAAGCATCATATAGATGCTTCCAATATAGTTGCAATCATCTCCAGACAACAATTTGTCCATTTGGGAGCAGAGTCATGGATAGCTCTGTGTGCACTGTAGAAGACTTATAGTTAGATTACTAGTTTGACCTGTATATGACTGGTGTTACATTATGTTTATTCAATTACTCAAAAACCAAAACCAAACCACACACAAAGAAAAAAAACAAACAAACCCATTAACCAAACAGAATAACTAAAAGCAGTTCTCTAGCTACTCCACCAGAATTACAAAGATGAGATATTGAACAGTTTAAAATCAAAAGAAAAATATGAGGTACATCCATAGAAATTTATGAAATTTTCAAAGAAGCTACATACCAAGAAGCAAAAAAAAAAAAAAAAAAAAAAAAAAAAAAAA
>JAPSGF010000036.1:5194586-5393086 GCA_035772895.1 Perdix hodgsoniae | reverse complement strand
CAAAAATGTCTGAGGAACATGAACAGTAAAACTCTGGCAGGTTTGACGTATCATTCAATAAAACAATCTGATGATTAAGTGTCATCTGATGAAGAAATCTGGAGAAAAACATCTTACACCTAATAAGGGTATTAAGAGAAAAAAAAAAAAAGAAAAAAAAAAAGAAGGGAAGAAAAGCAACAGTAAAGCAAAGTAACCAATTGCTCTTTCTAAGAGGGAAAAAACAACAATCCTGAACTGAAGACCCGAAGTTTGTGAACTTTAAGTTAAGCAGCACAGAGAACAAAACAGAGGAAACTGAGAGGAACAAGTTAGAAGGAGTGTAACAAGAACAACAGACTATGAGGAAAATGTACATGTGAATATTTGCCTAAGGTGTGCTGGCAGCAAAAAGTGTTTCCTGTTTTAAACATTTGATTTTCTTCCAGCTTTACAAAAAAGACCCTGATGTTTGAAAAAGTGTTATTTATTTCTATAGCACCATCAATATGCACAGTGTTTTCTCTGCAACTGGGGAAATGTGGCCACACAAATAATGAGTCCTTGCCTTTTAGAATCTTGCATTCTAGGAGGCAGGATAGAGGAGCTGTTCTAGTACAGGCAAAATATTCCTCTATTCCAGTATAGAAACTACTTTTCTGGCTTTGGAGAAATCCTTTCATTTCTACCATCATCTCTTTGTGAAGAAGACTTTGAGCATCCCACATGTTTTAGCATCATTGCTCTTTGCACCTTATAATTTTGTACAAGAGTCAAATCTTTGCCTTGGAAAATCCGTAGCCCCAGCTGATGTCATCCCCAAACTGATTTGCTGCTTCCTGGAAGTTATGTATTTATAGAACCTATCTGGTGGAAGAACACAGTTTACTGTCCATGGCATTGCCTTTGCTATTGCGCCCAGAGCAATCAAGCCTTTTGGCAGAACTGCACTAGTTTTTAAGAGAGAAAAAGAACTGCAGAGTCTGCTAGGGCACCATCCCCTGACCACACTGCTCAAGAGCTGGACTGATGACATACAAGGTTGTGTGTGCCAGGGACACTAAAACAATAACTGCTCTGAGCATGGAACCAAGAATTTCATTTCTCTTAGCGATATCTTGAAGTGTAGGCTGGCAACTCCCAGCCATATGCCTCTGAGCCTGCTCGAGCCTTTTAAAATAGACATCTGTGATAGACCAGAAGGGGAGCCCAGCCAGCCCAATGCCCTTTTCAGCTTGCCTGGTAAATGAGGAGAGAACCACAACAGAGGAACACCCAGCTACAAATTGCACATCTCAGAGCCAAGGGTAAAGCCACTGAATCCTTCCCATCCCATTGCAGTGGAGGCCACCAAGAAGTCTGAAGATTTTATTGGTAGTGGATTTACCTCACTCCCATTTCTGAGGTTTCCCAATCAGCATCAAATAAGGATAATTTAACAAAGAGTCAAATGGAAATTGACCTTATTTTCTGTGTTGGAAGCATGGCTACTGTCTTTTAGTCAAGGTCAGACTTTCCCCAGATTGCTAAAAATGCAGGAGACACAGAGTCCTCCCCCTGTCCCAGGAGAAATACTGGTTTATCCATGTAATTAGGAAGAAAAGTGGAACACTGCAGTACTCAGTGGTTTTTACATCTTTTAAAGTCCTGTCTTAACTGGAGAGCTAAAACAAGGATTTAAAAAAAATAAAAAGGAATTAGAGAGAAAGAAAAGTCAAAACTGGTCCCAAAGCATCTGGATGAACTTCATGATAGCTAGGAAAACCTGAGACCAGTAGATTCCTTTTTGGAGGATGGAGGCCACATTAGAAAAAATATGTTAGATGATCTGGGCCAAAATGTAAGTCCCATTTTCTAGAACTGTAAAATAACCGCAAGAAACATTGTGATTTCATGGCACATTATTGGTTACTAACAAATATTTTTAGAACAGGCTTCTACGGCATTGTTACACTGACTGCTGAGTAGCAAACACAACACATTTATTTTTGTGAGATGCATTGCACTTAAACAGGATATATGTCTATATGTTTTGTGGATTTGTTTATAAACTTGTATACATTTTCCCCATTATTTTTTTCAGTATCTGTACATATGCGCCCTCTATCACCCTCCACCCAAGTCTTCTGGGTAGAAATGCAGTCATGAGAAAGAACATCTGCAAGTATGAGGCAAAATCTGCTATATAGAAACTTCAAACTCTGAACAGAGGTAGTTTGGTGTTAGCAGAGACTGGGTTTTGAATGTCCCGCAAGATGTTTTTATTTATCTTCTTGATTTCTGAACAAACGGGTGCCATATCCTATAATTCAACCCTATGCTGGGGATCCTGATGAGCAAAAAGCTGGACTTGAGCAGCAGTGTGCCCTTACAGCCTGGAAGGACAACAGTATCCCATCATCAAAAGAGCAAAGGGCAGAATCAAAGGGCAACATCAAAAGAGCAATGGACAGCAGGGAAAGGGAGGGGACTGTCTCCATTGTTTCCATTGCTCTGCCCTTGTTAGGCCCTGTCTGGAGAACTGTGTCAAGACCTGGGGCCCCAAGCACAAGAAAGATGTGGAGCTGTTGGGTTGGGCCCAGAGGAGAGCCACAAAGATGATCAGAGGGCTGGTACATCATTCTTATGAGGACAGGTTGAGGGAACTGGGCTTGTTTAGCTTGGAGAAGAGCAGACTCTGGGGAGGCCTCAATTAGACCTTCTAGTGCTTGAAGGGATCTTACAAGCAGGAGGGGGATAGACTTTTTACATGGTCAGATAGTAATAAGGCAAGGAGGAGTGGCTTTAAACTAAAATAGGGGAGATTCAGGTTAGATTTTAGGAAGACATTTCTCGCTGAAGGGGCAGTGAAGTGCTGGCACAGCTGCCCAGGGAAGCTGTGGTGCCCCATCCCTGGAGGCGCTCAAGGCCAGGCTGGATGGGGCCCTGGGCAGCCGGAGCTGGTGGGGGCAGCCCTGCCCACGGCACAGTTTGGAACTTTAAGGTCCCCTCCAACCCAAGCCATTCTGTGATTCTGTGAAATGATTCTCTGAGAATGGAAGAAGAACTGATGCTTCCAGAAAGATCTGTCTATAATCATTCAGTAAGAGCTTGATTTTCTTAGGGAGATTTTCTGGATTTGATGAAAAGTCTAATTATGCTCTATCTTCTGCAGAGAGCAAACTGTCCAGAGAGAGGGCCTATATGCAAGACTTACAGGGCTTTTTACCAAGAAGAAACCTTGCTTCTGTTTGTCAGTCTTCCACTGGAGTATTCATTATCCACATTATTGCAATCTCTAATTAGTATTGAAGTTACAGATACACGCTCTCCCAAGTAAAAAGGGAACAAAAAAATAGCCAGCTCCAGTGATGACTGATAGCCATATAAAACAAATCAAAAATGATTACACACTTTACTTTTTTTGTTCTTGGCGTAATACTGGATGCCCTCTCTGTCAGAAGAATCGTATATGAATACTAATAAAAAGTCTGTGTATTTTAACTTCAAGTGATCATTTGCTCTAGTAGAGTTGGCTGAAAGAGGAAGCTGCTGGTTTTTAGGCTAATTATATATCTCCTTCTGCACCAAGCGCATATCCTGAGAGCACAAAATTAGATTCAGCTTTGATAAAGAGTTCAGTGTAACACTAACTCTACATTTGTAAGCAGTAATTTGATTCCTTTGTCATGTATTACACAAAGCTACAAGGAATTTCTGCCATTAATCTTTTTTTAAAAAAGATCATTTTTTCTTGCAATAGTTTGAGTATCAAGATTATTTTCTGATTTAAATTGAACGATTGCATGGGGAAGTGAGAAGATGGGGTTTCCTAATCGAATACTTCAGGTTTTTGCAAGAGAAAAAGAATAGTTGAAGGCTGTTAATTATTTTCTGGTGAATCATAAGATAAATGCCTGGCAATGAACCAGAGATGTTTGTGGCTAAATTAAATATTTAGAGATGCCACATGACTCCTATTATAGCATGGACTTATGTAAAAATGTTCTAGTTCACAGAGCATTGGAGGATTAGATTTTTAGTGAAATCTATCTGAAAACTGATTTATTCCTCTGGCCCTGTCTTCCTTTCTGTGTTTAAGAACTGAATAGCATTTTAATTTTGCTCTTTTAAGTCAACCTTTGAAATGTAGAGTTCACAGAGAGAAAAAGGGTCATAGCAACATAGCATAAAATACAGAGCAAAATACACAATTATCTTTCAAGCAGTGAATATGGAAAGTGCTTCCAAATACATTAGAATATTGTGTCCACTTGAAATACTTCTGCTGCCTTGAGCTTCGTATTTTCAGTCAGAGGATTAGAAACAGAAAATGCTTTTGCAGAACATAAGCAGAAAAAAGTAGGGTGAACTGGAGAAGAACAGAAGGCAAACTTAAGTAGTTCACAACATGTTATTTGTAAACAACATGACACCGTGAAACTATATAAAGGAGTAGGGTAGACACTTCTGCAAATAAGCTATTTGAAGTTCTGTGGAAGAAGGAAGTCTAAGAGAGGAGGAGAAGAGGGCGAAGTCCCTCCCTTGCAAATAAATCTCTCCAGGGAATCTCTAGGTCATAACTCCAAGCAATGTGAAATGCTTTTTTTGTATTTTACTCACAGTGTTGGTGAAAGGCCAAGTAACAACCAAGTACTATCGACTACTGTCCAAACAAGGAGGCTGGGTTTGGGTACAGAGCTACGCTACCATTGTGCATAACAGCCGTTCATCACGGCCTCACTGCATAGTGAGTGTCAATTATGTCCTTACGTAAGTCAAAATACTTTGTACCATTACATGTTACCAGTAGTTGATTCATTACTTAAATACCTTAAGTTTGTTTTACTTGTGTCTTCCATTATCATTTTGTGTTTGCATGCTTCAGCCGCTGTGCTCTCCTCATATCCTCCTTGTTTTAGTCATAAAAGCTTATTGAGCTAAAAAGAAAAAAAAGCTTGTATTTATGATGACTGTTTCATATACTGCATGTTTGAGTGTGTAGTACCACTGGTAGCTATTTGTGTTAGGTCTGGATCCCAGTTCTGCAGCTGTCATCAGAACAACAGGGGCGCTATCCCAACACAGTGCTCCTTAGCAGAGATCGCAGTGTCGGTTTATGAGATAGAGAAATAGTAGAAAGTATTATTCCTTTGAGGGACGGGTGGATAACCAAGGATTCTCTCACTTGCCCTGGGCTGAACAGATATACACAATGAAAAACAGCTCCTACTGAACTTGTGAATGTGCAATGGTTTGGGCCTGCTATTTCTGACTTCTGGTTCAAGCCATAAAGGTGCTACAAAATTCTCATCACGATATGAACCTAAGAGAGACAGAAATTCACATGGGATAAGTGGGATAAGTAATAATGAAATAGACTGCGCCTGAAAAAAACTATCTGTTAAAAAAAAAAAAAAGAAAAAAATAGTGGGCACCATTGGGTTAAACAACAGTGGAAGAAGGCAAGGAACTACACACTCTTTTGTCTGGATTTGTTCATTTCTTAACATGCATCAGAGTAAGTTGTGTTTTCATGACATGTGCAGTGGGGTCATGTTTTGTTATTATAATTCTGTTTCTATTATTTGGCCTTGAAGAGTTGAAGTATAAGAGCTAGCAACCACACTGCATTTCCTTAACCTACCTAAAGCAGGTATTCAACCCTGGACACACTGAGCAGTACTGCGCTCATTCCTGTACTGCTGTGAGACAACAGCGCTGAGATACTCAGTCCCACAGCCAGGGAGCTGAGGCAGTGATTGAGGAAACTGTGCCAGGGTCATAAGAGCATAATCTTGAGTTGAATTTACTTCCAGGTTATTCACCACCAAGAAGTGATAGAAACAAATTCTAGATAGGAATTGAGAGAGAAGTAGGTTTTTCTCTAGTTTTCCTTTCAAAAATATGCTCCATTGTTTCTACTGACAAGAACAGAGAAGACAACTTACTCATCAAAAATACATCAATTAATGTTTCAGTAGATGACTCACAGCTTGCTCTTGTTTTGCTTTTTATCCTCTTTTGTACAGAAGTCTGCCCTGTGTGTAGAGCAAGTGAAACTGAGCACAACAGTGGGGAAATTAAGTTCTAGAGACTGTCAGAAAAACAGCATTGCAGTTCCTCTGGCCTAGCTACAAGGGTACTGTGCTGGTGGGAGAGGAACACTGCTCCTTTGCCTCTCCTCAGAGCAAGCTGTGAGAGACAGGGAAGAGACCAGCTCTTGACTGAGGAGGCAGATTAATTGATTCACATCTTCCTATCAGCTGACATGGTTATGATTCCAAAATACAGAGTACCACAGATGGCTGAGAACAGTAAGTTCAGAGAACAGGGACTTTTAGTGCAAAGACATTAAGTCTGTTAACCCAGTGGAACGTTTGTGATAGACTCCCATGAAAACGGAGTCAGACAGTAAAATTCACTGCTTGCTAGCATCCTCAGCTGAGCAGACTCAGTGAAAATCTTGGAAGAATGAAAACATTGTGAATACTAATATGTATTTTCAAACGAGCTATTTTGGATTTGTGGTATGTCTGAATATGTAATTTATTGGACTGTTCTTTTGCAGAGATATTGAGTATAAGGAACTTCAGCTGTCACTGGACCAGGTTACCATTTCTAAGTCACAGTTTTCATGCAGAAACTCAGTATCTACCTCACAGGAAACAAGGAAAATAGTAAAACCCAAAAGTAATAAAATGAAGGCAAAACTCAGAACAACGCCTTACCCACAACAGGTAACTTTTTCAGCAATATTTACCTGCCAGTTATTGTGGTAGAGTCCTTGAGCCAGGATAGAGATCCTCTGTAGCTGAACTTACTGTACAACTGACTATAGTATGCTCTTCTGCAGGAACTCCTTTGTAGGCCAGAATACAATGCGAACCTTTTGTTCTTGGGGTGGACAGCACAAGCAGTACAAAACAACACTGGCAAGTGATGCAAACAGAAAGACTTTTGGATTTGGAGGATATAAAGTCCTTAAAAAAACCAACATGTTTTCTTAAAAAAAAAAAAAAAAAAAAGCAATGTATTAAGGAAAGTTGTAGGGTAGAATGCATCTCATTCACTCTTGATGTGCAGTTGTGCAGAGTTTTTAATGTCACATAGATACTGTCAGTTTCCTTATGCTGGAGAAGGCTTCATAAAAAGGAATCCTAGAAAACAGAGCATTGGGATGAGATTTGGGATATCTGTCACTGTCTCTGGGTGAGTTAGAACTAGATGGGAAGGGAAACAGTGGAGATCATAAAACAGGGTTGGTAAGACTGAGACTAAACATGAGACATTCTCAGGCTTTGCTGAGAGGCACTACTATTATCTTATAAAAGCACCGAATGAAGCTAGCACACACACTTCAGTCAAAACATATTCATGGTATGTAACTCCACTAATCAGTAACTTCCTGTGCATTGCAACAAACTTATGCTCCCTGTTATTTGCAACTGCCTACATTTACTAGCTAAAATCCAACAGGCAAAATTATCAAATAAAACCTTAGCATTAGGATGTCAAAATTGTTCTTTGTTTCTGTGTTAAGTGAAGGTAAACCACAGTGAAGATAAAGAATTTTAAACGCATGGCAAGCCAGTCCCTTTAGCCAGTGAGAATGCAGCTCAAGGAGGCCCAGCTTTGGGTGCCTTTATGACATGTTATGCTGTTTCATATTAAAGTTAGTCATTTAACTCTCTCCCCCTCATTTTTTTTTTTTTCTTTCCCCCAGCAATACAGCTCATTCCAAACAGACAAACTGGAATGCAGCCAGGTGGGAAACTGGCGATCCAGCCCTGCAGTGAACGCTGCCACCATTCAAGAACAAAACTTTCATTCAGAAAACAGTGAACTTTTATATGCCCCGTCATATAGCTTGCCTTTCTCTTACCATTATGGACACTTTCCTGTAGACTCTCATGTCTTCAGCAGCAAAAAGCAAATGCTGCCTCCTAAGTTTGGGCAGTCTCAAGGAGCACCTTGTGAAGTGGCTCGATTTTTCTTGAGTACGCTGCAGACAAATGGAGAATGCCAGTGGCATTACGCCAACTCCTTGGTATCCAACAGCCAGTCACCATCCAAAAATCTTCCTGAGCAGCCAGTGAACATCATCCGACATAATCTTGGACAGAGTTATGAAGGTGGGTGTCACTTTAAGAAAAAAAAGAGAAGAAAAGCTCTGGAATGTCTGGGAAATATTTGTAAATGTAATTTGAAAATAGGAAATACAAGATGGTTAGGAAATGTAGAAAATCACAAACATGGAAACGTAATATCTAGTATGCTTATTTTTTTTCATGTTTATCCTGTTTACCATAAGAACTTAATTTGGAGTATTAGGAGGGAGGGGTGCCATCCAGAGGGACCTTTACAGGCTTGAGAGGTGTTCTCATGCAAAACGCATTAAGTTCAACAAGGCCAAGTACAAGGTCCTGCACTTGGGCTGGGGCAAATTCAAGATGGCTGGGCATGGCATGGATTGAGAGCAGCCCTGAGGAGAAGGATTTGGGGCTGCTGGGAAGCTCAAGGTGAGCCAACAGTATGCACCTGCAGCCCAGAAGGGCAGTCATACCCGGGCTGTATTAAAAGAAGTATGGCCAGGAGGTTGAGGAAGGGTATTTTCTTCTTCTCTCGTAGAGTACTGTATTCAGCTCTGGGGACTCCAGTGGTTCTGTTGGAGAGGGTCTGGGGGAGAGAGTGAGGGTGATCAGAGGGCTGGAGCACCTCTCTTTTAAGAAAATCTGATGCAGCTGGGCTTGTTGAACTCAAAGAGAAGGCTCTGGCAAGACCTTACCAGCACTTTCGGTTTCTGAAGGGAATCTGCAGGAAAGCTGGAGACGGACTCTGTCAGGGAGTGTAGTGATAGGGCAAGGGGTAATTGTTCTGAACTTGAAGAGAATAGAGTATGGGTAGCGTGGTTAGTTTGCAGTTGGAATTTATGATCTTCAAGGTCTTTTCCAATCTGAGCAATTCTATGATTCTGTGATTCTATGATTTAGATTCAGTATTAGGAAGAAATTCTTTACTCAAAGGGCAGTGAGGTAGTGGCACGAACTGAGAAGAAATGCTGTGGATACCCTGTATCTGGAAGTTTTCAAGGCTAATATAGGTGAGGCCCTGGGCAGCCCTATCTGGTGGCTAGGGGATTGAGCCATGCTGTGATTCCATGATTCTATTATCAAAGCATCAAAAAATGCAATCATCAGAATCACTTTTAGAACATGGTAGTGATACCACCTCCTTTAACACTGGCACAGTTTGTCTCCACGTTTTGCTGTCAGAAACAAATGCACTTCAGTCCACATACAGGAATTAAAATAAACACAATCTATTTTCACAAAAATTAAAGGTTGTCCTTTCTGAATACGAAGCCATTCTGAATGTCTTTACCTTTCAGTCACTACAGGGAATGAGTGAATGAAATGCACTCTCTTCCTTCTTGATTTAAAATGTCTTCAATGGTCCTGCCTGATCACCTGCATCACCTCTCCATACAGACTGTCAGCTTAAATATTTTGAAGGAAACACTGAAAATACTGGTATCTGAGATGGCAACTGATAATAAATAACCATGGACAGCTATATATGATTTGAACAGGCTAAAGATACACTCTAATCTTTAGATATCATATACATTACACCTATCTGCATACACTGTTTTGGCTATTTAAAAGTCACTGGACTTGTTGACATAAAATTATAAGTTGGAAACATTTCTTTCTTCTAACTTCATTATGGACAGGATGGAGGAAGCAATAGATTTATTCACATGAGGATAAATCATTAGATATCCCAGATCTGAAGGGTACGTCTGCAGATGTTAAAATATGAGCATGTTACATAAAACAGAAGATGGTATCAGATACTGAATGTGTCTCCCACAGAGTAACTTCTGTCCAGGATGTTGTCCTTTGAAGGACCATCTAATGTCACCTAGCTGACAGCAGCATTTCAATGTCCTGCATTTAGGTTGAAACTGAATGATATTTAAGATTTCCTTATAGTATAGTGGAGGTTAAATGTTCTGGGTGGTTTTTTTTTTCTGAGCCCAGGCTCCTCTACTGTGCTAACTTCCTTTTACTGGTTTTGTGGGCTGCGTGTGATAAGAAGTAGCTTTCAACTAGAAGAGATGTTTTAGAAACGTTTCTGCCCTTTCTGAAGGTGCCATATCTTTGTGGACGAGAAAGAAGTCATATCTTCCGAGGATAAGTATAAGGTTTAAAGCAAATTACCCCCAGCGAGTCTGCAGGAACAAAGCTGTCCCTGTGTACTGAAGCCCAGCTTTTCATCTCTGCTTCCAGACTAATAGGGGCAGTGAGACTGACTGAGATAGCAGATCCACCCTTTGCTGATCCGATACACTGCTAATGGATATGGAAAGAACAGCCTGTTTAGGAAACGATCTGTAAAACTGACTGTTCAATAACTGACTGTCTGCCATAAAATTTGCCAGAAAAGCCCATTCAGCATAGAAGCAGACAAGTGATTTACCACTGGTTGGTTGATGTGGGCAGACAACTCCCATTAAATACGTGAAGCCAGAAGGATTCCACAGGAATACTGTTAAATCTGTTCAGAGAAAAAAAAAAAAAAAAAAAATCCCAACAAATCAATGTAAGAAACTGCTGTGTTTTTTCAGTTCCATCATGCATGCCTAGGTGCACCATCTCTTCATGACCAGGAAAATGGAGCTGTGATACCTGCAATTCTTGTGATATCACTTCTATTTCCGCTTTTGTTGCTTAAGTTGGAATACATGAGTTTTCTTTTGAGCAGAGATTTACTTTACTTTAATGGGTGCTTAGCTATTAAGGAATTGAGGAAAAGTGACTTGATATAACTAATTCTCTGCAAGATCCCTCATACTTTTGCTATTGTGAAGGGAAAAAGATTACAGTCAACTCAGGCCTGGTGAGAGATCGCTACTGAAGTTCACAGACAGCATTAGGGAAGGGAAGAAAAAAACAGCCTCCATTGCACACAGAGGGTTTATGTCTAGTTGTTCTGCACTTTAATTCATCCTAAGGAAGAATTAGTCCTGTTGTACTTTTGCTGAGGCTGCTGGCAAACGAGAAATCTGAACCTTTGGAAGCAAGTTTTTGCTTTGAGTTAAAAGGGGCATCTGATCTTCCTTACTTTGTCAACTGTTGCTTTTTCCAGTGGTTCACTGACAAACTGACAGCTAGTAAGCTTCAAAGCAGAGAGGATCTGCTTAGCATCATTATCTTCAATCCAGAGGCAATGCCAAATATGACATCTGGCAACCGGGCTGGATGCTAGGGCTATTACACATCACATCCACAGAGGCATCTGCCAAAAATACCATAGGCGAGAGACATCTTTTACTATGGAAAATAGTGTCTTTTGGAGAGATCAGAGATTTTAAGATGATTATGCCAAGCCGTCAAAGCCCTGGAAAAGCACGTAGCAGATAAAACTGTCTGCAAATCAGATGCTGCTGCCTCAGAATCTGGTTTTGAAACTTCTTCCACTTTATTCCAGCTGGCCTACTCATCAGAAAAGAGAATCTCTTTGGAGAAATCAACCATCTTCCTAGTCAGGGATGTTTCCTTTGTACACTTCCATGGTTACACTGCTACTGTGGGTACCAGGGTATCCACACTTCACTTAAGTCATGCTGTTGGCCAGTCTGTACCACCCACGTGAAGCTTAGCAGCATGTTGAACTGTCAGGAGTACATTCTTCTGAGATTAATGTAGATCAGAAAGCCCAAGTAAAATTATGCAAGACAGTTATGCATGAAGGGACCTTCACCTCTGATATAAAAACTGACAAGTTTTTCTGAAGATTGGATGTGAAGCTGCCTGCAGATAAGGACCGTGCATCAGGCGTACGAAGGTCTATTCTAAGTACTGGTCTTCTTTCATTGATTCAAAGATGTCTTTTTGTCATTTCTTACTGAAATAGATGGGCAATGACAAAACAAGGAGTGGCTCTACCTCTTAACTGACTCTAACTCTTCTTGTCCGACAAAGGCATGTTTATGAATGGAGTATCTTTTCTGAGAGAATCTTTCCCATACTGAACACCAACAGACCTTTAGCGGCACTATGTGAAGGTCAGGAGGGAACACTCCTCACTACAGCACCAAGTTAAACAGGATGAAAACTCCTCCAGTATACTGCAACTATGCATAGATATTATATGTTTTACAGACTAGTTTCTTGTAGAGTAGCCTTCCTTGTTGTCATTTGAGTGGTTGGATGCTGAACTCAGCAGGTTGCCAGGAAAGGTGAGCTTTTATCACCAAATAGACAATAGTCTATAGTCAAGAACTGACTGTCTGCCATAAAATTTGCCAGAAAAGCCCATTGAGCATGCTGCACCCAGTGCACAAGTGGGAAAGCAGGGATACTTAGTGAGAATTAGCAGTGACGTGATGCCTGATGGACTGAGCTCACTTTTGCAATTGTCATTTACTACAAATGGAGATGGTGTAAGCATGTATGAAGGGCCTTCTAGAAGCTACTGTCACTCTGGTATGATATATGGCCTTAGGTGTGCCATATATGGAATATGACAGAGTAGCTCCGTCACTCAGCACAGCTGAGTTCCCCCGGCAGAAGAATGGGCTGGGAATCATCCCAAATTAATGCACTGACTTCTACAACTGTAAGGAGTGCCCAGTGAGTGAGAACTAGCAGAATGCACCTGATGAAGCAGGTACCCTGATAACTGCTCATGTGCTGGATGGCTGGAAGCAACCCAAGGATACTTTCCTTTCACAGCAGCACAGAGCTGTGTGTCTTTGTGTACGACAAAACTCCCTGCAAGGAGTCCTTCCCAGGTCACTTCTGGGTTTTTATCTGCAAAGGAAGATGAGTATGAAGATTTAAATCCAGCTCTGCCAACTCTTCTGAATGCAAGAGGACAAAAACTACTGCGCTCTGCTGCACTGCTGTCCTGCTTAACTGTCTGCTCTAACTCCACGAATGTGCTGACAACTTTAATGGAAGCCTGCAAACAATTAACCAAATGCTTACCTTCTTCCTCAGCAACAGGGATGAAAACCATGTTTGAGGCTCAGGATAGCAAACAAAACAAAAACAAACAAACAAAAAAAAGGATAATACCTTGTAAATATCTGAGTATGCAAATTACTTCTTGGACCAAAAAAGAAGCCATCAGCTATTCAAGATGAAATAAAAAAGAAGTAAAAAGACTACATCCAACACTTTGCTGTGATGCTTCAGCGTCTAAAAATGGGAAAGGACAATCTTTTGTCCAGAAGGGAGAGCAGAGCCATGAGGCAATAGTACTCCATGGTGCAATGAGAACCAACTCATGACTGGCAGATGCATCAAGTTTGGGAAGAACACCAAAACTGGTATCAGTTAGTGGCCATTTTTCCACACATGACAAGAATTCAGTTTACTTAGGCCTGCATATACCTCTTGGTACAAAAATGGCTGCACAGAAATTAAAAACAAGAACTGGAGAGTTGTTGCTTCTTGCAGGACCGTGGGTTGATCAAGGAGAAATTGGATCCAGATTTCTGTTTAAATTCTGGTGTTAATTATGTGGTGCAACTCCCTCTGAAATTAATGAAGCTGTGCATGTAAGAAAGGTACAATTGAGCTATTTCTGCTTCCTCTGTTATACACGAAGGTTTTCCCAGTCTACTGTAGCAAAGGGAATATTTTATTATTAGCGGGTGCAGTTATGTCAGCAACTACTACAGGGAACTCCAAAACTTTTAAAATGTTGAATAAAATTTTTAGGACAAAAGAAAATCCCTTTTACAGAAGGCATTTAGGTTGTTCAGGACTTTCAGTGAACATGGCAGAAAATTCAGCTTAAGTTTAACATGAGAAACTTGGTAAGTGCCTCATTGAACGTTTAACGTCAAACCTTCAAATACATCTTACAGGAGTAGTTTGACTGCCAAACTGTTCATACGGAATACTCAGCACCGAACATCAACACTCACCTAATTGTAGCCATACTGTACAGGAGTGAAACAGTTCAATTTCTCTTATCATTTGTTGTTTGATAACACTATACTAAAAGAAAACATCACGTAGGCCAAGCAGAAAATGACAAAAACAACTCAAACAATTAAATGAGTTTAGCCAGCATGCAAAAGCTTCAGAGAAAAGATTCTCAGTATATTTTAGAGAAGAAGCCTGAACAGATATCCTAGGTTCACACCCTCCTAAAATTTGAAAATCTATCTTCAGATTTTTGTTGCACATCCAGTTTAGTCTCATGTGGATATTTTCAGCATTTAGTGTAGATTATTACACTTATATTATTCAAGCAGTTTCACTATATGAAAGCAGAGATTCAGCATTACTTATGAAGTGTTTCTGTTGCCTTTCAATGGACATTTTTAATATCTGTTACCATTTTTTCAAAGGAAAAATGCAAAGGCTTATCAAGATGAAATATCATCCTTCTTTTGATAAATTATTTGTTGAGTTCTGAGAAGAGCTTAATAAGTCTCAGGTTTTTAAATAGTGAGTCACATTTGCGGTTATTTAGTTCTTTGGTTTAATTTCCTGATTTGACCATATTAACAATGATAGGGATTAATAATTAAGCAATTATGCTTATTAGTGAAAACAAACACTTTGCATAGCATGAAAAGCATTTTGAGAATTGCTCAACACCGAGTGTCTTTCCAAATGCTTTCTAAACTTTCAGTAGTGTCTTAGGCTCATCCAAATCCACTGAGGCAATTGGGAATGTTTCTGATGTCTTCACTGGGAGTTGGATCTGACCCAAACCTAACGGGTATTACAGTTCAGCCATAAAATGTGTCAGAGTCCAACTATTGTATGAGCTTGTCTTCAGGAATTAACATGTTTTCTCTTTCCCCCAAGTGCCCGTATCGAACAGGAGATACAACCAAGATGCTCTCTCCGACAGCTTTACAAGTTGCACAGCACCCATGCCAGGCAGCAGATACAAAGAAGAGATTTATGATTCCAGCATCATGAAACCCAACAAAATAGAAAACAGGATTCAGCCACCTCACCATCTCATTAAAGAAGAAAATAAGCTAGCTTTTAACAGAGACCTACAAGAAAAAATGAGCATTAATGAAAGCTCTTTTTCAAACTCAGTTGCTAACTCCTTGCTGCCAAAATCAGAATGTTTCCAGTCTAAAGCTTTAGGACAATTAAGTCATCTCCTACCTGTGCCTGCAGTGTATGAACAAACAAGACGGATTTGTATGAAGGAACCCAAATACGGACATATTAGTCACCATGCTACAAGCCTAAATGAACTGGACAGTGATGAGAGAATGACTGTAAAGCTTGATCACGACTCTGAGAGTGAGCGTGTGATGGATGTAAGACCCTCTGGACAAGTTCCATTTGTGCTTCTAAATTATCATCATGTTTTAGCCAAACATGGCACATTTCAAACTTCATCATGTACAGCAACGGGACACGTAGGAGAAAATTATGGATACAATTCTGAGGAAGTAAATACATTCATGTATAAAAACCAAAGCCCCTCATCAGCCTCTTCTCCAGAAACCCACAAGGAAACGACACTACCCCATTATATTGGAACTTCTGTAATAATAGCCAATGGAAGGTGACAGTAGTAGAAGAGTATTTACATTTGACTAAGAAGCCAAACAGTAATGATTTCCAAAAAGCATGAGAAAACATAGTTACATTTACTGAGCACAGCTGAAGGTCAATGAGGGACAGACTTGTGTGTTCCTGGCAAGACATGTGTGACAGTACCTTCAAGGCGAGGAAAAAAGAATACATCTCGCTTCAGTGCTTTGTTGGCAAAGCTTAAGCTCTGGTGCCAGTGAGAAGATTTGTTGCAGATCTTATTTTTGTTATTTTATAGTGTGCAACAAAATTAAATGATAGGTGTTATATGCAGAGGTTTATATGAAGAACGTTTTTTCCCTTAATCCTTCCTTATCAAAACACATTCAAGATACTATTTTTTTTTTCTTGTCATTATCATAAACTATACACTCTAGATTAGGTATTTTTGACAAAGTGTGAAAACCTACATCAGCTACCCGCCCATCTCTTACACGTCCCGATAAATGAACTTTGTTTAAAGAGTGGTGATTTTTAGTATCTGTAATACAGTTGTACTAACCAAACAGAACTAAGTTTGGAACATGTTTATTTATTACTCATTCACACATTGTTTTCAGTATTCAGAAATTTTTACTGCCACCATTTAATCTTAACAAGTGATGGTATTGTGACAAATTAATACATAAAAAGGTATGTATTAAAAGGTTACAGGTCTTGTCATGGTGAATTGGCACAAATCACACAGCAGGAGCTAAAGATATTCCCCAAGAAAAACTGCAATAAGAAAAAGAAACTTATAAAAAGTGTATTTTCCTCAATATTTTGCGATAAGGACATGTTGTTATTCAAACCAGGTAGTCAAAATAACATCATAATCTTAGCACCGGAAATGTTCTCTTTATTGTCAAGGGAATAATGAACATTTAAGCATGATTTTAAAATTATTTGTAGCCTTCTGAATTTGGAAAAGTTCAGCTTTTAACACACTGGACTTCATTAAGCATAAATCATCAACACGAAGGTAAGATTCATTATTTGACTGATTCATGCACTTCATAAATTATGTCAATGGACAATCTGAGTAAGAAAAGTCCGAAGTCATTGCACAACCACAAGAAGCAAGATTGCACTGGAAGTAGAGCAGGATACCTCAGTGTTTTGAAGTGAACACTTTGCACATGTCTCAGTTAGTCCAATAAACTAGCAAGTAGAAGGCATATGCCATACATTCAAATGTTGTCCAGCCTATTAAGAATAGCTTCCCCCTTTTTTCACTCCTCCATAAAGTTTGCAAACCAGGAATAAGAAGACGTATGGGATCTGTGAATGTTTTACTGATGAGTCTGTCCAGTTTGTTTTTCCATCGCTTCCCCAAACAGTCTTCATGAGCTTTGGACAACACAATGAACACTCCCCATGTAATAGGTGTAAATACCAACACTGAAGGCTGTTGTAGTTCTGAGTCAGCTGTATTTAGCCCCATTTCTTCACCCAATTCAAGTTTACATTTTAGAAGCTTTCTCCCTCTTATTAGACACTCTAGAAAGAGACCTTTGCTAAAGAAAATGCCTACCTGGCTTGTGCAATATGGAAAAATACTTGCTCATGGATTGCACCTTGTCAGAGGAAAATATAATGAAATACACACTCTTTTAATTACATGCCCTCCATCTTCTACGTGCAGCAAAAATAATCAGTCACCTCTTTGTATGTATGAATATTTATTGCTATGAGTAAACAAAAATACTTCTAACACATCTGAAAATAATTTTCAGTATTTTTATTGCTTTTGATTAAAAGTTTAACAGAGAAAGCTTTGTTATGAAGTTGAATTCATGTTCACTTGGAAACTCAGTCGTCTGACTTCATTTACTAAAAAACATATGAAAGATATCTTTCATGATAAATATGATCAGAAGTACCGGATCTGTCGCTACCAAAACAGACTTTTTAGCAACAACATAAAATGAGCGAAACCAAACCAACACCTTCAGTTTAATTGCACTCCTTCGTTCTTCTCGAGCTGGAGAATGTGGCAAAGCTATAGAAATGTTATGTGTGAATGTTATTATCATTCTGATGTTATGAATTGCCAAGACATGAGCTGGCTTTATAGTGGCTTTCTTTAACGGCCTTCCCAGCCAGCGTTCGCAATGAATGCACCCAACTTCTTAAAAGGTGCAATGATGCTAAGACCTGTATGTTAATTTTCTTAAATTAAAGCCATGCCCTATTAAGGAGAAACTGACACTGCATCATTAAAAAGAAACTTGATGCACAACTGCTTCATACTGCATGTCTCCCAATGCCTCATTAGTGGCATTGCTGCACACAAAGTCAATCTGCTGTATTTTCCTGTTCTTCTAACTATTTCTCATTACAAAAACATGTTTTCAGGAACATATAAATTAGGTTTCAGTTAAAAATCCTCCACTGATATTTTTCATTAAAATACCACAAAATATTTTTCCATGCTCTACCTTGTTATTCAAATTTTCAGGCCTTATTCAACAGTCCCAAGTAAAGGAGGTGTTCCATCACCCTCCCACAGAAGTTTCCCAGTTTATGAGAATCAGATGCACGAATTTCCATGTTAGGAAATAGTGATTCAATTACGCATTCACATCTGATAATGCATTGTAGATTTAAGAAAAGATCTGTGATTAAAAAAGCAAATGTGTGAAACATTTTTCCTGCCATTCAAAAATAGAAACAGCAATTGCATATTCACAGCTGGAATGTGAGCAAATTATATTGAGAGAAAAATACGAGTTCAGACATTGACTTTCAGTCAGTTAAACTACAGATGTTCATAGTACATTAATGCTGCAGAATACGATGTGGCAATCGAGAGTGGCAATGCTCCCAGTAATTGGAAAAAATTATGTCACAGAAGTGGAGTGGGAATAGAAATACATTACAAAAAATGCCCAAATTTCTCTCAACTGTACATATGTGAGTTAATAGAGATACTTTTATCAGAGATGCCTCTTTCGTGCAACTTGACAGAATTGTACATCTCGGGGGAAGGCAGGGCTATAGCAAGTAATTGTGGAATGGAAGAGAAAAAAGAGAGCTGAGAGGGGGAATATCTTACCAAAAACTAAAGTTGAAAACATGACTCCCGTATTGATGTCTCAAAAGTTTTTCTCCTATTAATGGAAACTGTGCAATGTAAATAAGGTGGTACGGGAACAGACTTCTCTCATGGTGACAGTAGTTAGGTCATTTTTAAAGGGCATTTCAGTAATTTAATGAAATCGAGTACATTGGGTTAAAGTTGTAAAATTTGAGCGTATCTTGGTGAGATAAAGCGGAAAGGCTGCTTTTCTGAAGGGATACCTCCCAGAACATCAGTACTTATCTCTAAAGAAACACAAAATATAACATAGGATTTTTTCAACATTTCAGTCATACTTCAAAATTAACACAGAGATAATATTACTATTTCTTTCTTTTTTTTTTTTTCCTGAACATTAGGTTTTGCTTTTTTTTATATAATGCAGATATGAGCTATTTGGCAATGTAGGAGAAAAAGCACGCAAACCAAACAATCTATTAATGCTCAGAATTATATATGTATTCCCTAAAAATGTAAAGCATTTTTGCTTATTTATTATGTAAAACAAAACTGTTAAAATGATAATAAAGTCCTGTAGCCAAAGGAAAAGTGAGTTTGATTTCTTTTTCACCACAAAACACAGGGCTTCACATTGTATATTGGAAAATTTATTTCAATTCAACATTTAATTTGACTCTTAATGTCTTACAAAATACAAGGATTTGACGCATCCCATTTAAGCGGCATTGCATTCTAAAGGAAGAGTCTTGAAGAACTGAAAATAACAGAATTGCTAACGAAACACTCTAATGAAAGATATTCAAATATAGCATCATTTCACAATTCTTCCCTGCAGTTCTTTTAATCAATTCATTGCTACATGATGACAGTCTGCTGCATGCCACTGTTTTTGACCTCTGTTCTTACCTCAGTCCAGATTTAATTTCTTTGCTGTCTGATCAATGCTGTGCATCACTGCCACATCTTCTGCATGCAAATGACTTTATCAGGGCACTTCCCCCCAGGAATCCATCAGCTGTTGGCAGCACAAATCTTTGCCATGACAGCTAGTAAGCTGTACTTCAGAAAACATTTATATAGCAATAATCTATTCCAAAGCAGTTGCAGAGAGTAATTTTTTTAGACTTATGAAGTCTTGTAGCTTCATCAGAAAAAGCAGAGAAATTAAACAAAGTTGAGCAACAAAATAACAACATAAAGAATTAAATACTCCAATATTATTTCTAGATAATAGCCCTTGAAGTATATTATACTCGCTGAACAGATTTTTAAAAAGTTCTGAAATCTTATAAAACCTTTAATAGAACTGAGATGCACTGCTTGAACTCTTACATGTTAAGTATGTTATTCTTTTTTCAAATCTTTGGAAACAGCATTGGTCCTGCAGGGACGCAACCCACGTATTCGTTCTGAATGCAGACAGGTGCCAACACACCCAGCTCACCCTGCAAAAAAGTCTCCCTGCCAATAAACAACCTCTACAGATATTTTCACAATGTGTGATGAGAAAATGTGTAACAGGCTGAGAGAGAGAAAAAAAAAAGAAAGTCACAGAAATACAGACCGTAATAAACGTTCTATGAAAGCACTTCATCAAGATATCACATCAGTCTTACACTGATGAAATGTTACACGTTTTAATAAAATTAAACAGTTTCAGTGCATTACTTCCGAGTCCAGAGATGCCTTGGTCTCTCCATACCTGCGTTCTGAGACCACACGACACCACATTTGTCTGTCTTATGTAAAGAACAATACTAAAAATAATTTTCATAGCAAAATATTGTGGTTTTCAAAATGTGACAAGTTTGCCATAATAAGAGTACAACCAGTGGCTGTGATTCCCAGATATTCTCTTGGGATGAGTGTGGTATAGGAAGGTTCATGGGCTTCCCCGACAGTAGCAGTATGACCTTATTCCAATGCTCTCTGTAAGTAGTGTGAATTTTCTTTGTGAGGTCCTTTGATTTTTCTGAAAGAAAGGTCACGTCTGTAACAAACACTTCATCCAACTCAAGGCCAAGACAGCAGGTAGCGGCAGACGCAAATGAAGAGGCCACTAAAAAATAGAGGCAAAGTAGTATCCCCACATCACCTACCAATGCTCTGACAAATCCACAGCTGTTAGTTCTCACTTTCAGAAAGGAAGTTCAGTGCTAAGTTTCCTCCCAAACTTGTTTTGGAATAATCTTAAAACACAAAGCAAGGATAAAACATGTGTCATTGGAAAGAATATGAAGAAAGCCAAATTGGAATAATAGCAATTATTATATTGCAGCATTTTAGTATTGAAAATACATCTGCATTTTGCTCAGCACTTGTTTAGCTAAGTGAAGTTTTGCAAATACTCCATTCTACCCTTCCTACAGGAACATGCTTTATCTTTTTCCCATTGTTCTTTCACAGCCCCTGAACCTAGAAAAAGGAAGAGAATGCTGTAAAGAAGTAATGCATGGCCTGGTCATTTACAGTAAACTCTACAGCCACTCATCAGTCTATCTGAAATAGAAGTGATATCAACTGTGTTTCCTATTGGCAAACTCTACTGTAACAAAGCAGACACTTTCAGATCTACAGATCTAAAGTTTAAAAAAAATCTAAGGTCAAAAACCAGTAACTGAACTATGCTTTCCACAGCTAGGAAGGAAAAAGGTAGAAAAGAAGTGAAAACTCACACATAAGTTGTGTGTACACACACACACACCTACTACGCATGTGTGTATACAAATGGGCTCCTTTAAAAACTTTATTAACTCAGATTTACATATCATTTTATGATAATATTTGCTTGATTCTGAACTAAAGGTAGTTGCCAAAAATTAACAGCCCAAAGCAGTTTTGAAAGCATCTGGAGGGAAAAAGGAAAAATTGGCAATCTTGTGCATCATTTCTGCTAAGCCAATTAACAGCTGTCTACACTACACTGTACAATTCTAGGAAATACTGGTGTGCAGTCTTGTTTGACACAGATCACAAGGGGAAACAAAACAGCAGGGGACAGACAACCAGGCACACACACAGATATATTGCGATATGGAGCGTAAAATCCCAAGTGTGAGAAGGACAACTTAATTTCTAGCACTTGCTGCCAAACCACCTAAAACCTAATATGTGAGGATTACTGTAAATTACCATTACAGGCCAGCTTCTTTGCTTTAAGACTTCTTGGCTTTGTAACTGAAACAATCTACTAACAAGTTCAGATTGTTTATGAGGTGAACTTTAACCTAAAAAACCCATTTCTGGCTGGTAGACAAAAGTGCTTTGTAGAAACCAATCCGGCTGATCCAACTTTAGTAGGGACAAGGTGAATAATAAGTGGTGCTGCCTACTTGAGGAAATGAAGCCAGCCACATCACACCTATGATAAACTTCTTATTTGAGAGAGCCATTTGAAGTGCTCTGTGGCCAGACAAAATGCAAAGTCATCTGGCACAGGAGAGAAACCCGATAAGCTGCTTATCACACAGGAGCTCCCACACACCTACCTCTTGAAGCTTTCCAATGAGACCAAGCTGTTATACCTAACCCAGAAACATGCGGCCAGCCCCAAAAGCAAGAATCCTCCTAGTCAGCAGATGTCAAACCTTGTTTTCAGTGGTTAGCAGAAAAAACATATCCCTGCTTTGGGAAAGGGACTGGAGAAAACAGAAGCAATGGAAGAGAATTTGGACACAAGTAACTTTATGTTTTATCATTACCAGTGGAGTGGTTGAAGTAGTGATCTTAAGATTGGGACATCTTCTCTTATTCACTAAACTTCATCACTATTATAGTGACGGACCTGTATAAGGGTATTGAAATCAGAAGCTATACTAGTCATGACCCCCAGAAGGCTATTCTTGCAGGGCTAAACCATTTCAGAACACTGATTTAAAGGAGACATGAGATGATTTGCTTAGATCCAATTGGCTAATTAGAGCAGGCTAAAAATAAATTGGCTTAACCAATCATAGTTCTTAAGAGTTGATGGAAGACTCCAAAAACTCAAGGCAGTCATGACAGAGTTGCATACCTGTGACCAAAGCACAGTATGTGAATTGTTGTATGTGTTCATGTGGAGAAGAACCAAGTCAGCAAGGCTCTACTTAGACCTGAATCTAAATAGGGTGTTAAGCCCAGTAATTCAGAAATACATGATGAGCTCTTCCAGATGATTCCACTGCAGACAGTGCAAAGATCAGAATCTAGTTAAAATGTAAATATTGTACTTCATTGTGCTAAAGCACAATAAAAACACAGACACCTGAAAACAAAATATTTAGCCACTTCGGTTTCTCACAGTGAGTAATTGAAGAAAAAGTTCTGTTCATTGCACAGTATTCTGTTGAAATCAGAGTCCGTTAAAAGAATACAAGCTTACAAACAATGGCAACAAAATACAGAAAAACAAACACCTTCATCAAAAAGATAATTAACTCTTCTTAAACTGTTGAAGTTATACATCTCAAGAACAAAAGACATCACAAATAGGAAGAAGAAAACCAAACAAACAAACCATCAGATACTCATCCCACTTCTACGCAAACTTAGCTACTTGGTATTGAACAGTAAAGAACCCCCTTTTGTGCTGTGAACTCTGAGAACTATTAATGCTTTGGGATTATGAGGTTTTTCAGCATGTCAAAAGAGTTGCCATCTGGATGCACAGACTCTACACCTTTGCCTTCTTCATGAACTTGAAGGAATCCATAATCATCAATCCCAACTATCCATGCCAACGGGCCCTCCTCATTGTGGAGACGAACCTGCTTACCACTGCAAATAGAGAAAACCAGACAGTTATGAATTAATTGACTGCACAAACAATTGAAAAATAACTTGGAGGACCACTGCCTAGTAGAATATTTTTGCATCTCACTTAACAGTTAATCCTTTTTTTCTTTCAATTTTGGAAAAAGACCAAAAGACCATGAGTACAGCAGCTTCACTGTGAGCTACACAAATCAAAATCATTCTAAACTCCTTTTTTTCCAAATGATAGATGTTAAATACCTAGATGCGTTCTTTAACTTATCCATCGATTTTACTGTTTTTAGTCTTACCTACAGCATCATATCCTACTTAGGAATGCACTTCAATTAAGTTTCAAAGGCAATCTAGTAGAACACTTAAAATGGAAGACAAAACATCCATGAGCTACATCTAGAAAGAATGTTGGAGAAAAACATTGTGCTCACCTGTGTGCCCAGTACTTGTAGTAACGAGGAAGAACTCCATTGGGCCCTTTCTCCTGAAAAATATCTATAAGCCTCTCTAGCACAGTTACAGTTCTTGCAATAAGGCAGTCTGCAGTTAAAGCTTTCAGATTTGTCCCCTCTTCCCTATTAAATTTTGTGATGAGGTCATTGATGCATATGGTGGGGTTGCTGTTATTCACATTAAATCCAAAGCCTGAAGAAGACAAACCAAAAGAACAGCATAGCATCTGTACCTATGAATATTCTGTTACCATCAAAATGTTTGTACTTAATTTAGCTAATAGATATAATAGAATCACAGAATTACAGAATGATTATCTCTGAGGATTTTACCAGTATTTCTTCAGTCTTTTACATCTTTAAAACTCCCTACTTGCACAATTACTAATTGCAGTGCAGATTTTGTTTATTGTTCTTAAAAGTATCTCCTCAAAACTGTGGGAGCAAATCCAGCACAGATCTTTCAACAAAAGACTATCCTATCACAAGGTTTAGGTTTAGGAAGACATTGAGTAGTAACTTGTGTAATATCCAAGTGACAAATTCTTTTACTTACTGGGAGGTGACAGCTAACTAAAAGCAAATCATTGATCATACCCTCAGATGGAGTTTTACCTTTCAGTCTAAATGTAATTAAGATTATTTTCTGTTTACTACACATAGCTGATTTCATTTTCTGACAATTAAGCCTTGTTATTCAGCTGACAAGCTTTGTTTGGTTTGCTGTGAAAAACCCAGAAAATTAACGTTTTCTGTGCTAGTCTCCAGTTTGCTTTATCTATTTTACCACAGCATATCTTTTAGAAGCCTCAAGTCTCTCACTGAGATCTCTCCAGCTAGAATAACGTTGGCAGAATGCCCTTCTGATTTAAATGTGGCTCTTGGGACCTTTTTTGCAGCCTGCTGAAACAGGCTTTGAGGGATGTAAAGAAATATATTGTATTACCTGTTTATTTTTTCTCCTAATAATTTGGACTTTTCTTTCCTCAGATATTTATGATAAAACACCGGTCCTGTCAATCAAGTTTGCGCCTTCATCTTTTGGAAGGTCCAGATGTGTTGCTTTGTAAGTTTGCTATCAGAGACTATTCTTATATGTTGATAATTTTTATTTACTATGACGAGAAGGATCTCTTCATCAAAAGTAAGTTTTTGACTTCTAACTCATAAAAGAGTGCATAAAAGAAAGTCACAATAACAAATACCAAGATATCAATCCCACTGAAAGATGGAGAAATGTATTATCAGGAAGAGAACTAACTGGAAAAAATGTGTCATGCCAGGAGACCACAACTCAACTATTTAAACTCAACAGTATAAGAAGATTCAAACATAATACAAGTGAAGAAGGAGTGACAGTGGTCATTATGATGCAGTTTTTATTGTCAGGCTGCATAATGTGGCCTTTAAGTCCATCTGCAGACTAAGAGCACTCACGTGTGCACATATGAAGATTGCTGATGATACATCCAAAAACTGAAATGGACACGAAAAACACAATGAGATGATGAGCTCAGCTGAAGCAGTAGCATCTGAGAATAAGTCTACTGGCTGGAATGTAGACAGCTGATGTGAAAAATATTAGGTGCATAGGCACTTTCTCTTTGCCCATGTGAGAAGGGTAAAAAATTAACATTTAGCACTGACCTTGTGGTATGTTGATGTGGCTAAAACAACTTTCAATTCAAGGGCAAGCACTGGCTTGAGCATCTATGCATTGCTCTCCTCTACTCCACACAGCCATGCCTTTGCTGCACAGAGAAGTAGACAGAGTTTCTGCAGGTCAAGCACACTGGCTGTCTCTTTCAACTCAATTATATTTGGCTACCTACTTCCGTTCTGCATCTGGCCCTTACATCAATGAAGAAAATTCGATAGAACTCCTCTTCCAAAAGTCTTCCAAGAAAAAAAAAAATGGTTTTTTTTGCTCTTTTTCATAAAAATGTGAACATGAACTGTGCCACCTGTGAGGCTCAAGCACACGGTACAAGTGAAAAGGCAGGTTTGTTTCTTGTCTGCTTCTTCTCAGGCACTTCTGAAAGCAGTGAAGGCAAATAGATGACCTGTGATTTTCATCATTATCATCATAGAATACTCTTTATTAGTGCTAAAAATTAGGTTAGGAAAGGAATCTGCAAGACTACAGAAAGAGGATTTGACAGAGATCTCTTGGAAAGAGTCCAGTGGAGGGCCACAAAGATGGCGAAGGGCCTGGAGCATCTCCCCTATGAAGAAAGGCTGAGTGAAGCAGGCCTGTTTAGCCTTGAGAAAAGAAGACTGAGAGGGGACCTGATCCAGGTCTATAAATATCTAAGGTGTGAGGGGCAGAGTGGTGAGGCCAGACTGTTTTCAGCAGTGTGTGAAGACAGGACAAGGGGAAACAGCCAGAAACTGCAATATAGGAAGTTCTGCACAAATGTGGGCAAGAACTTCTTTATGGTGAGGGTGACGGAGCACTGGAACAGGCTGCCCAGGGAGGTTGTGGAGTCTCCTTCTCTGGAGATATTCAAGATCTGCCTGGACACCTACTTGTGTGACCTGGTGTAGAAACCTGCTTTGGCAGGGGGGGTTGGACTCAATGAACTTTGGAGGTCCCTTCCAACCTCTACGATTCTGTGATTCTGTGAAGAGGATGACCTATTTGGCCTTCCTGTTGTGTAAAACTGATCTCACTTCTATTACTAACACAAGAAGTTAGATGTAACAAGTCACACTTACTGCCCTCAGTGCCATCACTCAAATGATGGAAACAATCCTTGGAGTAGGATATGAAAAGTAACTTTCTTTGGGCTACAAAGTTTTATGATTGAAAGCTGATGAAAATGTATGTTTTTGTTTATACTTCAGACCTATCATCACCAAAATGACACCTATGGACATCAGATAGAATGAACACAGTAAATTTCCATTTGAATTTGAACGTTCTGGTGTTTACGATAAGCAGCTCAATGTGCAAAGCTAACCTATAATATGCAAAGAAATAATTTATATGATGAACTGTTTTTTCATCCATTTTTACTTTTCTTACATTAATCAGCTCAGGCTCTGGGAAAACATATGGAAGCAGTAAATGGTTGATGGAGCACAGAGAGACTCTTACTAGTGTCTCAGAGCAACATTCCACTCTGTACATGCAGATTATCTACAAAATGAGGATATAAAAATTAAATAGAAAATTTTATGGCTGGGCATGTATCACAGAAGAAGCTGGTTACTATTTCAACTTTTTTGCTTGTTTGCACCTTAAAATTTATAGCGTCTTATCATAAATTGTGTCAGGTTCACATTTTCTTTGCAATACATTTTACTGATCTATCATGCTATATTCAAATATAAAACAAAAAAATCATCTTACTTTAACATTTGCTAAGGAACTTGCACTCATTTTTTAGACACATCACAGATAACTGTTTTTGGAAACAGACTAGAGTTTCTGCTGGAAGATATTTAAGCACCTGTGATGGAACTGTGCTGCTGCTTATTAGGGAAAGAATCTTCCTTACCAAATATAGCCAAATATAGCCAGAATGTATAGCCTTTTTGGAACAGGTCTTGCTACCTTGTAGGAATTAAACTTCCAGGCAGATGAACAAAATGTCTGCTATTCCTTGCCCTGTCCCTCTCAGCCTTTCCAGCTACTTAGCAAATTTGACTTTTTCCGAGAACTAAAGAAAGGGATTAATTAATCAAATCATTAATCTGCTACTGCTTCACTGGCAACATTCCAATTTCTGGAAAGACATCAACAAAAACAAGTTACAAAAGAATTTTAAAGGGATGAAAGGAGAAATTAAAACATTACTATATGTACATAGCTCTTCTCCCAAACTAAAAAGGCATGTCATTTACTTATCCTTATTTGTCAGTGGCAAAAGAAAAACTAAAAAGAATAAGTAAATTCTATTACTTTTGCAATACATCAAGGAGGACATTTTGCCTTCCTTTTGTAATGGTCTTTCTTTGAACCCCACTGCACCAGCCCAGATGCTTTCATTTATGTTTTCCTTGTCAAGCATATGGAATTATTAAGATGTATGAAAACATTTACTTACGTCCTTTTTTTTGATTGAACATTGTACTTCATTTCTGTATGCCCGCTGTCACTACTTATTCTCATCATTTGAACTAATAAAGACATTAACAACAAATTTCTTTAGGAAAAAAGAAAGAAGTCTGAAAATAGACATTTACCAATAAGTATATGAAATGTTGTTTCAATAAGTGTAGAGGTTACCAGAACTCCACCAAGCTTCATAAGATCACTGTAATAAATATCATTTGGCCATTTTACTCGCAGGTCAATATCCTAAAGAAACAAAAACATACACATTCAGAAACACTTTGCTCTCTGATACTATTAGAAGAACATGGTTCATTCATCACTCCATGTTCTACATTTTCTGTACCTCTTTGCCAAACTGAATGTGATACTTTCAGCTCCTCATAATTAGAACCTTTTCAGGTATTCCATTACTGATACTAAAAAGGGACAATAAACATGGTTACATATTTTACTAAGGAGGTTGGTAGCTGTCAGAGAAAAGTTTCTATTAAGTTAAAAAAAGTAAGGTAGATAATAATGGCTTAGAGCAACCAAAAGGAGGACAAACAGTACTAGAGATTTATTGTGTCAGAATCATGAGGTCTTACAGAATTCACTTACTTCATTCATTAGGCTCTATTAAGGATTTATAGGATCAAGTGCAAGTGATGAGAGTAAATTCACATTAATATCAATGGTGGACTTGAGGATCTTTGCAGAAACTAGGCAAGGAAACAATATCATTTTGAACACCAGAAAGGAAATTTAGCAGACAGGAGAAATTCCAGTTCACAGCTACGTGAATACTTTGGTAACGTCCTTAATACATTCACGCGTTCAGCAGCTATGCTCAAGCAATTCCATGGAGCTGGAAACACAAACTGTGCTGTGTGACACCATTCCAGCGCAATAGAGAAGTTTTTGTTGAAACTACAGAACTGAACTGAACCTTGCACCGGCTACTTAAGCACAAAAAGAAAGCAAATGTGCTTCCTGTAGTTTGAAAAACTGCATATGACTATATCCCAAGAGGCAAATTATGGGAGGTGCTCCAGGACTACAAGAGTCACATTCCCTCCTATTGTAGATTATGAAATCCCTTTACAGGATGTGTGAAAACTGCACCTGGGTTCATGTCCACTTTTCTGACAGATTTAAAGGCCAGAGAGGAGTCCATTATACATACATGGACAGGAAATACTAACCGATTTCGCTATCAAAGCATTTTAAGAGAATATCACCAATTCATATTTGTTATGGAAAACAACTCCTGACAGTGTGAAAGCTTTTATAGAAATATGCCACAGTTAAACAGTATTATCAGTGCTAAGAGAACTTCTGACAGTAACCAAAGGACAGCTCTCCATTCTTTCTGCAAAAGAATGGCAATACACTCAGTAGTTCTTATTTAAGGAAATCATACACCTGTAAGACACCACACATCACCATTGCAACTGACGTCACTAAGAAGCATGAAAAATAACCAAGTCCATGGTGTATTTAATGTTGCAAACTACACAGTAAAGAACTTGTGTTGTTTGCCACAAAACAAGGCTCTGCATAAATATCAACATGTCACAGAAATGATGGGAAAGTCACAGTGGGAATGAAGCATGTTCTTAATTTCCTTTATAGAGAGAAATTTATGCTGTTCTCAGAATGGGAAAGTAAAACACTCTCTGAATATGAGCTTGTTTGGATTTGCAGCACTAACATATGATAGTAAAACTTACAATTGGAACTGTCATGTTTTCTCAAAAAGAGCCCAGAACAAAAGCCTCAATCATGGCCTATTTAGAGCTGCAAACATTCATGACAGAATCCTAAAAACAATGACTGGCTGATAAACTGAGACACATGTATTTTATATCTGCATATGGAAATCCTGACATGGATTTTGGGGATAGCAAACCACATTAAATTGTGTTATAGTAATATTAAGATCCTGACATACGCCCACAGAGGTATGGAAATTTAGAGGTAAGAATGAAATAACTTTTCTAAATTAGCCCATTGTTTTCAGCTGCTGTGGTATGTCTGTTCATCCGACACTAAGAAAAGCCAAGCAATACTCAAGTCCAAAGGGGAAATTTAAGCTTTGAGTTTCAGATAAACCTTTGAATTTCCTTGCTTTAATGTATTTGAGTCTGGACCCTCAACATTATTTTAATCCATTGTCTTGTATGTGATTTACTGGGGAGGTGAGGATGGGATGGGACACCAGGACAACAGAATTCAATCATCTCAGTTATGTATACTGAAAGATTTTTTTAATATGTGTATCTCTACTGTCAAAGAGATTGAGTAGCTTTGCCTTGGATATCAAGCTACTGGGAAGACAGGAAGTCTCCAAGTAAGTTTGGTACCACAATATCTACATTATTAGCTCACATTACATTTATATTAACACTTAGTATGTCAGTCACATTATTCATCTAGAATGGAATAAAATAGAATAAAAAGACACAGGTAGGCATACAGAAGCAAAAACACCTCAATTCGTAAATTAACTCCTTCCCCAGTCAGACTCATATTTTGTAAAACTAACCCTTGTCCCTTCCATTTTAAATGGTTAAATTATTCACTCTAGCCAAATACTTCATACTGTAAATTTTAGCCTGAAGCATTTTGCTTTTATAGTCAAGTTATGAAGCACTGAAGTTAGAAGGTTTTAATAGAAAGGCTGACAGACCCTAAACTACAGCAAAGCTACTGGGTGCCACTATAATAAAGTTCATGTGTAAATGTGTATAAGTCATTGATTTTCTGTAATATAGGAAACATATGCTTTAGTTAACTACTTCTGTAAAATACCAAAGTTTTATAGTTAGCAAATATTAGGAAATGGTAACATTAAAAAGGAGATATATGAGGTGCTGAAGAAGACTGGTTCTTCATTTTAATACTGATGACAGGACACTTGATTCTCTCTTGAGAGCAATACTCCTAAGTTCTTGCCTTAGAAATCAGTTTTCAACCTTAAACAAGAGTTGGAAAAATCCTTTAAAAGGGATAAAGTGACCACTGAAACAGCACTGACAAAAAAAAGCAGAAAAGGATGTGTCAATTTTATTCGTTTTTCCTTCCTCTCACTTCCCCTGCTACTTCAGAACCAAAACAAATTAACTCAATTGTTAGATAAACAAAAATGACATTTTCATTTTAAGATTGAATCTTAACTTTTGTCAGATTATGAGAGAAGTGAGGGTACTATACTCAGCACAATAAAAGACAGTATTCGCCATATGCATACTAGATTTCTTAAAACATATAAATAGTCAAGTATGTATAAACTGTTGTTCACCACTGTATTAGTCTTGAGTCATTCAATGTATAAAAGACATAGCAAAAATCAGATTTTAATGAAAATAGAAACAAATTTTGAGATTAATTAAAATGAGATACCTCATATCCTGGTAATGATCTAACTGACTCTACCACTGCCAAGGACACTAGGTGTTGAATAAAAGGAATTCTCTGGCCCAAATTGGAATGTAGAGGAATTGTGATGTGTAAAGTGGATAGTGCACAACCAATGGGACTGAGCCAAACATTTCCGCCACGACCTGGGGAGGGGGAGAAAAAAATTAATTTCAACACAAGAAAAAAAACGTTAATAAAAACATCACTTTGTTAATGTAGATAACTACATGAGAGAAAGATTCAGCAGTACCTACCTCAGGCCACACAGTAAGTCTTGTAAAGAAGTTTGCAAACTAATTTTGAAAGAAAAATGTTTAAAGTGCAAAACTTCTTTAAAGACACAAAAACAAGCACGTTTTTCAATGTGCATGCTGCTAAATGACTTGTTTCCAATATTTTCCTGGTATTGGGTAACAAACACTTTCCAAATAATATTGCTTTGTTTAAGTAAAGAAGTATTTGTGAAGATATTTTGAGTGTGTCTACAAATCCATAAATCCATCCATACAGTGAATCATCTTGACACAAGCTAGATTTCAGCTAGAATCTGGTTAACCATCTTGATGTAGATCTATGTTTAGAAGAGCTTATTAGCCTGGGCATTGTGCTTTTCCACCAAACTGAAAATGACTCTTAAATAAGTGGTGGATCTTCCAAGGAAAAAGGCAAAACCTGCTTGTATATGCTTGCAAAAGATTGTGAAAGCCCATGTGACATTTTAAGACAGTCCTGCAGACTCAGCAGAACCTCTGTCTCAGAGCAAGTCAAGAACCAGTCTTGTTCCAGTTAAATCAAAAAGGAGTTCTGATTTGGAAGTCTGACTTGTATTACACTAAATGCATAGTGATGGCAGTTTGCATGACTGCAGAGACTTTTTGGCAGAAACTAGAGGACCACTAAATCATTTCTGCAAAAGCCACCAAACATCCTGAAAATGTTTACTTTGGTCTCTGCTAACTTGGGTTTTGAATTTAAATCCACAATTCAAGCAAGAGGACACTATTATTCTGTAGTTTATCATCAAAAAATACTTACAATGTATCTTTAGTGCAACTATGTGACATTAAAATGTTCTACTCTGTATGTTCAATATGCATTTATTAGAACTTGAAGGAAACTTACTAACCTTTCCCTTGTGTTTGTCGAACAGCGATTGCTATTAAACCCATCTCCTCAGGCAACTTGAACATTAACCTGTCAATTAAGGAAAAAAAACATGCTTATCAGCTGGAACACTAAGCTACATTCATGAGAATTTAGGTTTAAATATCAGGTAGTATTTTACATTAACATTGCACTACCATTTATCCTTTTTCAGTTAATATTTATTCCTGACCAAAAAGCATTAGAATATTTTAAAAAGATTAATTGAAAAATAATCATGTAAAACATTACTGTATCTATTACACTGGAAAAAATTATAGTCATAGTTCATTCGAGGTGCCTTCCGATAACACGTTTTGCATTTCTTCACATTTTCTTGAATTGCTTATTTTTTGTGTGTTGCTATCTTCCGTAAGTGACAAATAGCAATTCTAGACATTTGTTTCTACTTAAAGCAATTTTTTTTCATACTACAGAATATAACAGCAGCAGTTTCTGATTATTTAGAAAACCAATATGGTGGCAATAAAGCAGTTTAAAAGATACACTATCCCCTGAGAACTAATTATGATTTAACTACAGTAAATAAATCTACACCTTCTGAGAGCTCTAGAGAACACTGGCTTATTTTAGGCTTGTGTTCTGCTTTTAAAATAGTTTCACTTAAAAGAATACTAACTTTCCTCTGGGGATAAGTAGAAAGTGCACTTTAACACCACCAAATGAGTCAATGCTAGACTTAAAAAAGAAGAAAAAAAAAACCCTACTGTGAGAACTTTGTTCAAGCTGCTTTAAAACAGATCTGAATTGTACTATGATCCCTCTTCGTTTCACATTTTTGGGAAGAGTTACTTAAAAGATAAAATAGATATTCAAGATGGTGCCAGCAAGGCAAACTTAGAGAGAGATTAATAGCCTAAAACTCTACTTCTAATATGGGCACAAATATCACGTTGTTCATTCATACAAAAGTGGTCTTGTCTTAGAGATAAGTGCAGCCCAATCCTTCAAAACCATTTTCTCCGAATTTCAGATACATATGAAAAGTGCTTAAAGTTCTGAAATCAAGCATCACTGAGTGGAAGGGACCAGCTCCAAGCACAAGCATGGCCCCACTGCTCACCAGACACAAATATGTTGGCAGACATCATGCTAACGAACCAGCCAGATGTCCTACCTTGCAGTTTGAAAAGGACATTAGTAACTCAAAGGGCAACATCAATAGCAGGAAGATTCAGAATAGCTTTCAAAGGGTTGACTTGTTTTCATAATGATCAAAATGGTATGTTATTTGAAGACTAAAGTAATGCCTGGACTATAAATGTCTTTACTAATTAGAAATGTTTTTGAATCAAAACTAACAGAACCTTTGACAGACCCAGCAAAATTTTTCAACAGGACCACAAAATCAGATAGACGTTGTCAATAGCAATAGCCAGATCTCTTTGAATCTCTTTCATTGAGTTACAGTTTGACAATTCATAACTTTGGACACTAAAAATTATTTGTCAAGACTATGATCACTAATCTACTATCAGCATTGAGAAAACACCTCCACTTATGCGGGGATCTAACAGAAAATCTTAGGCAACTCTTTATGCCCATGTGGCTTCAGCACTGTCATCTGGGAACAGCATGATTTCAATTACCCAAGTTCATAGCTTTGCAACAAGAAAATCTAATTTACATTTGGAAGCTCAGTTAAGAAGAGATTACAGGCTTTGTCAAAAAAACACTGATTTCTGTTTCTTCTCCATTCATACTTGTTTATAAATAGGAAAAAAATGTAATTTGTTGCCACGATTGGAGGAAAATAATCAAAGCAGGAAAAAAAGTAAGTATGAATCCAAAGCACAGGCTGTGGAACAAAGAAATATGATCAACAGAATGCATGAATGTAGTTATTAGAGGCTTGGCAGCAGGTAACATCTTATTAAACACAGATACTGAATTTGTGCTTTTAAGGGTCATGAATATATTCTTCAAGATGGACACAACATGGGGAAGTTGCTAATACCCAGACTGATACAGCAAGAGAGAGAGAGCTTTATTTTTACTATTTCCTGAGATTGTTCTGGGAATACCATGAAGTCTAAGATAGTAAAAGAGAAGAAAACAAAACAACCCTCACTCAGCTTCAGGGCTTTGTAAATTTTGTGTGCTTGATAGGTTTTTTTTTTTCTGAGAGAAACAACTTGTATTTTCCTTTCCAGAAAGAGAAACTGTACGTGCACTTTTTTGCATTTCAACTTCCCCTCTTTTCTTTCAACTTAATCAGTTGCAGACGTAACTATTTCATTTTCCTGCAAAGTAACTTAATCACAATGTCCACCAAGTTTTTCTCCTAAATTTTTGCCTTCATGAAATTCTCTGTTCTTTATTCTGTTCTGTAACAAAATTGCTCTATAAATTAAGTCAAAAGACCACACTGAAATACAAGAGCAGGAAAACGTGGAACATCTGAAAACAAATTTACCCATCAGGAAAAAAATATCAGACAGCACTTATATGGCCACAGATGAAGGTCCTTTAATTGTATGTAAATTTTTCTTCTCTGCCTTGACCATTTTTGTGGGATTTTCCAAAGTGTAAGCAAAGCGCTTTTGGTATGCAAGAATATTAGAACAGTTGAAATATGAAAACAGATTCTAGCCTAATTTTTATACATCCTGTAACACATAGCACGAGTGCTGTCAAGAGCAATAAACAATACCTAATTACTTAAAAGGAATTTTAAGTCTGAGAATGTATCTGTCTTTATAACTACTCAACACAATGACTTTTCTTCTGACATAAATGTTATATGGGAATTGAAACCACAGAAACTATGTTTGAATTATGTTAGCGGCCTGACAACTATAAATTTCATTGATGTTGTGGGTTTAAGGTTGAAATTCTCATTAATGCATCCTGCTGTGTTACAGTATTGCAGAGGTATTACAACAGGCAGCATTACATTCCAGATGTTAAAATACCTGGGCACAAGTGGGTGAGTTATGAACAGATTTCTCCCCTCACTCCAAGTTTCTGAAAATCCCACTCTCAAATAGCTTGTTTATAACCACTGTTTACACAGGAAATTATAAAATAACATAAAATCTTTCAATGTTTAGTTGAAAGGAAAATAACATATCTTTTGATAAGTTTCTCGTACTACTTCGGACAAAAAGGTGGCCTGAACACTTGCTTTTCTGCTTTATATCCACTGTTTCTGTTCATTACATCCAGTCTGAAAACAAGCAGTGTTGATGCCCACTAGTATTTTTCCTAAACTCTCCATTGCTCTCCATTTCCTCTTCATAGCACTCAATTGCATGGTGCTGTGTTTGATTCCAGGCTGTGTGTGCTGAAAGGCCTGCCAGAGGGCATGCTGGCCAAGCATAACAGATCTCTCAAGTCCACACTGTAGACATTCTTAGTGGCAGCCCTGATATGGGTCCCTCTTCCCTATCTGGAAACCATTTTTCAAGAGAACATGAAAACCTGAAGAAACAGCTCAAATATATGCAGTTCTTCTGCAAAAGAGGTGGCAGTCTGATTAAGGGCTGGTGGGACACAATCTGAGCAGAAGCCAGCAAGAATGACATCATGGTGGGAGGGAATTTTTTACAGGCTGAAAGGACAAAGGAAAAAAGTCCTTGAACAGCTTGAGAACACTAGCAGATGACAGAACCTGATTCCTATGGGAAACTCAAATCTCCCTGATAACTGATAAAAAGGAAACAAAGTGAGACACAAGCAATTCAGGTGACTTCTGGAGGGTGCCAAAGGCAAGCTCTCAACATAAACGTTAGGTCAAGTGTGACCAATCTGCACTGCACAGACTGCATGCGGCCCTGAACAGCCAGCAATGCAGCCCCACAGGATTGTAAACTGTTAACATTAGTATGATCTTTAGTGTTATTTTTCACAAGTAGATCATGCGTAGCTTGAGTACAGACAGCATAGGCGAAAAGGAATGCTGTGTTATTTCGTAAAATTATTTCATAAGTGAGTACATTCACTATAGAAGAAATATCCAGAACACTTGTGTGGTGCTGACAAATTTTGTAATTTTCAACATCTCAAAAATCCACAAAAGTATAAAGTAATTTGTAATATGTGATATGTTTTTATTTAGCTTTGATTAGTACTATTAGTTTGATTAGTATTTAATTAGTATTTGATTAGTGTTTTCGGGAGTACATACATTTGTGAACAACTGTTTTCAAGGATGAAGCACAGGAACAAAAAAAAATCTTTGATGAACAAATCTTGAGACCTCACTAAGAATTGCAACCACTTCCATAGACCATACCTTGATGCATTAATTTCACAAAAGCCAAATATCCCACTGGTTTAATGTTTTTGTTGCCCTCTTTTTTAATATTTTAATTAAAAATATATTTTAAAAAGAAACTTTATTACTTACATACATTAACTACATGGCAGATTTTATATGAGGCCCAAGACAACAACTCTTCAGTCAATGCAACCCAGGGACAAAAGGTGGACACCCATATGTTAGATTATCTACTCCCTGGTCTGCTACAAACAAAGGAGAACAAGTTGTGGAAGTGATAATATGTGGCAGTCTTGGCCATAGCAACTACGATCCAATACCATTAAATGTTCT
This sequence comes from Perdix hodgsoniae, assembly GCA_035772895.1. Classification (NCBI taxonomy): domain Eukaryota; kingdom Metazoa; phylum Chordata; class Aves; order Galliformes; family Phasianidae; genus Perdix; species Perdix hodgsoniae. The sequence goes on along the minus strand of JAPSGF010000036.1, from coordinate 5,356,125 downwards.
GACAGGAATAGGGAAGGTAAGTAATTTGTAAGTAAGTACAAATCCTGGATTTCACAAAAATTTGAGACCTAGTAGGTGGCATCTTAATAAGAGGCAGCTCTAAAAGACATACGAGCTCAGCAAACTTTTAGCTCAGTCTTTAAAGAACCTCTCTTGCCAACACAACAGCTCATCACAGTATTTAGGAAAAAGGTTAGATGACCAGGGTGCCTGATTTGTCTAAAAAAAAAATTTGTGAATGCAAGAAGAATGTATAAGACAGGCTACATGGGAAAAATGCAGAAATACTGTCCAGACAAGCAAGGATGATGCTATGAAAGCCAATCCTCAACTACATTAGAAATTGGCAAGAAAACTGGCAACAAGAACTTCTATTGCTTACAAAATGTTTTCTTTCATTTGGTCTTCACCAATGATATCTCCCAGGACTTTATGCATATGTTCGAGCAGAAGAGGAAATACAAGAAGTAGAAATGGATTGATTTCATAAATCTCTTGAGAAATCTAGACTTATTCAAGTCCATGAAAGCATCTGAGAGTGCTGAAAGAGCTAGCCGATGTCAGTCACATCAAGGTTGCTTTCTGTCCTCACAATCATAGAGATAAGCAGAAGTCCCAGAATGGAATGGGGCAAATGTTGCAATCATCTTGTATTCCAATTTGGCTGTCATGATCTAGATGTGTGTGATACCATTCGAGCAAATAATCCAGTTGAGCCTGGATTCTGGGATTGAAAAGTGGTGTTTGATGACTTGTATTCCACTGTAAACTGGTCACAACGGTCACAACTGCAGTTCTACTGGAGTTTATTCTGAGATGCATCCTGTTTATTATCTCAACATATTTACTGATGACTTGTAAGAGAAAAATGAATCATAGAATTGCTCAATTGGAAAAGCCCTTCAAGATCATCAAGTCCAACTGCAACCGAACCATACTACCCTAACTCTAACAACCCACCAATAAATCATATCCAAACATGCATTTCAATCAAGTTTGCAAATGACACTGAGCTCTGAGGATAACTAAGCATTGGAATAGGATGCCCAGACAGGTTGTGGAATACCTCAGTACATGGAGATATAAAAAAAAAAAACACCTGACTGTACTGTTGTCTAGCTATTCTGAATTCACTGTTGATCTTGCTTAAAAGCAGATAATGATACTTTGATTCCAGGAAATGTACAGAAACCTGGTAACCTTAGTGTTCCTATCTGTCCTTAAAATGCAGTTGAGATTAATCAGCAACTACCCACCAGCTACAAATTACAGAATTAGCAGTTCACAAAAGCTGTTCACTGGAATTCCCTATCCCAAGTATGTTCCTAGATTAAAGCAATTTTCATACTCTCTCACTAATCTTGATTAACACCTAACTTTAACATCTTCCACTTTCCATTCAGCGTTTTATACATGACCAGGTGTAATATACAGTCTCCAAATAGATTGACTCACACAGCTAAGACAGGTAGAACACCTAAACTGTTAATCCTCGTGACGCTTATTTAAATGATAGGAAACATACTGCTCTGCGCTGTTATAACTTTGCCTATATCCAGCTGGCAATATATGTGCCAGAATACACTATTACATGAATGCACTCTTCTGTTCTATTGCAAAAATTCATAGCTTTTTTCACGTTATAGTGGATTTCCCTGTAGCAACGTTAGTACAGAAAGGACCATTTAGTATCAAATTCTCTTTGAACTCTTTAGATATATTAATATCCTCTATTCCCATGAAAAAAGCGTAAGTAATTACAATGTTCTAGACTTGTGGAAAACTAAAAAAGTACTGGCACACTGAAATGCTAGTTTCTTTTACTTCATAGAAGTAAATACTACCAAAAAAAAAAAAAAAAAAAAAAAAAAGTTGTCCTGTATAAATCCTGATATTTTCAGCAACGAATAATCTACTGATACTATGAATGACATAGACTGGCAACTTATATATACTATATTCTTGGAAATGGTTTAAACAAATTTACAGCAAATAGGAAGACTGTTAGTAGGGCATGTAAGTCATGTGAACTATTTTTCAGCTGGATCAATGCTCTCATCTGGCTCATTGTAAATGAATACTGCTTGTTGGCAAAAGGGAAGTAAGAGTAAAAAAGCCAGTGAGTAAAAGGGAAGACCAAACCACCTCTTCTTTACCACATATGTATTTCTGCTTGATTTAAATTACCATATTACAGCCTCAGAATAGTACATGCTTTGCTTGTGAAATCAAGCTTGTTGGACAGACAGGGTATAACTACCATTAAATGTTCTTTTTTTCCTGCTTACTGCATTTTTCAGTTGCTAATCTTCTTGCTTCTCTATTTTTATACCAGATATTTCATAATTAATCCTCCATATATGTTTATAGGCTTTTTCTCTTAAAAAAAAATTAAAAAAAAAATATATATATATATGAAAAAGAGAATTTTAAAACACAGTACCATACAGCCAAAGGTGTCAGGAAACATACCCAAATAAGAAAGGACTCCAAAAAATTGGTTTGCCAACAAAATGCCAGTAAAATTTGAAACCTGGGTTCAGACACACTGGTAATGTTCCAAAACCCAAAGCTTAAAGAAGTTCTTTATTCAGTAAATCAGCTTCTCTGTGAATATCATCAAGACCACAAAGTTACAGTAAAGGAGGGAGTTTCCAAGGGAGATGTGAGAAGAGTCTATGAGTTTAAGTTGTTTCAATTTTTAATTTGAAAAGCAAACACTCCCACCATTTTGAACTTATTTTTCCTTTAAAAATTAACCTTTTCAATTCATGACCTTTCTGAATTTGAAAAAGCTACCTGAAGCATACTGAAAATTTAACATAGAAAAAATGGAAATGAAACAGATTTCATTAAAAAAAAAAAGAAAAAAAGAACTCCAGTGCCAAGATCTAAGAAGTGAATACTTGCTGGAATGCAGTGAAACACATTTATCGTAAGATTTCAAGAACAGAATCTTCAGAGCAGAATAAAAAGTTACAAACATATTGACCAAAACCAGACTGAAGTATTCTTATCCACAGCAAAGCACAGTAGAGATGCTACAAAAACTTCACACAGATCAAGCAGCTTGCTGCTACGTCACTTTTTTCAGTAATTTCATCATGTTAGATAAGAGTATGCAAGCTAGATCACTAAGAGGGAAATCTTAAAGTAACCCTATACAGCACAGTAAGAAACAGAAGCGATTCAATAAGGTAGTAAATTTGTTTTAAACTAGCATTGCCCCTTAATAACTTACAGCATGAAGACACTCAAACAATGGGATCTCAAAAGTAATCAATAGCAAATCTGAATTCATCCAATTTTATGTGAAGTTACCTTTCAGATGAAAAAAAAAAAAACAACAAAAAACAGAGAACTTTTTTGCACAGACAGCAACTTAAACTTTGCATTCTAGTCAAATTCTAGTCTGAGTAATTACATTTCCCTATAAAAATTTGGGAAGACAGTCCTTCATTTCCTGTCTTATATCATACAGGGCATTAAATAGTTGCCACATTCCATCAGAAAAGTGGATGAAGTTACTTCCAAGTAGCCAGTCAGATACTTACAGTTAATGTAGAACAAAAGACATACGACATATCATGCAAATTAAAGAATTATTCAGAAGAATTCCACTTGAGCAGAATCTACCTGGTTGCCCTCTCCAGATTCTCCCCAGAGGTTTTCAGTGCAAACAGGAAAAAATTAAAACATTCCAGGGAGATTATTTCACTGCTAAATAGTTGTAGAAGACCTACAAAATTGACTACAACACTTACTAACTTACACATACAAGTTTTCTGTTAGCCTTTTTTTTTTTTACTAAAGGTTTCATCAGAAGCAATGATACTCCAAATCACAGAAGCAGGTTATACTGAAAAGCTCTAAATGCACTGGAATTTTCTTCAGTGATTTGTTCATGATTCTTTTATATTATGACTTCAACACATGCCATACTCCGAATACAGACTCCAATGTTTCAGAATGGCAAGGTGGCTGTTGTTATAAATATAGAGAGGTAGGAAGTTTCTAATCTTCTTAATTCAGCACTAGGTAAAAATATTTTTAATATTTCTCCTCTTCATGAAGGTATACTCAATAGTATTCAGAAATTAAAACAAAAGGTAGCATGCTATTATATTGTTTTACATTTATTTTGGTCTATAGATAAGAGTTAGTTTGGGAGAGATCAGTCAGGAACTTTAATATTCTTTCTGAAAAATATTTTGACATGAAAAACAACTGAAATTTTAAGCAAATTCCTTAATTAGTGCTGATCTCATTGGCCAAAAGCAACAGAATCTCAGTCTTAAAGCTTTCACATGCCTCTCATCAGTTATCAATTTCTAAATTGTTATCAGATTATGCTGCTTATATATTTCCTCTTCTACTGAAGAGTAAAAACCATGATTTAGATCAACAGTGTTTATAAAAATAAGTCATATAGTTTTGACACCAGTATGGATGACTATCAGCTAGTCTTAAATCAATGTGATTTAAAAATATATGTACAACTTATTGGAAGTTCTAAACACCTGTTAGTATTTGATTTTATGATAAGCAATATACTACTGTACAATGTATGTTACAAGCATTGCTGTGCAGATGGTAATTTGACACGTTATTTGGCATTAGATCAAAGCTTCATAATTTTGCCCAGCTGTTACAACCATTATAAAACAACTCTGGCTTCATAAACTGGCAAGCAAAGCATTATCATATTACTTGTGTGTCTTTTTTTCCATTAAGTGCTACGAAATATTAAAACTTTGAAGAAGCTATTAATAGGATGTACAAAACCAACCAAAAGCACTGCATTTCTTCTAAAAATGTCAATAAGCCCAGAATTTAATTGCAAAATTCCCACAAACGAAAATGCCAGTTTTTTTTTCCTTCTTCATTAAAAAAATCTTAACTGACATCTAAACATTTCTTAAGTAAAATGTATCAGAAAAACAATGCAAAACCAAAAAGCTAGAATTTTATTCAAAGAAAAACTGTTCCAGTGATAGACAGGTTTTGAGAAACTCTTAGAAGACAGTAATTTAATTCTAAAATTTTAGTAATCATTTGAAATATTCTGTTTAGCTAGTAATGTTTAGGATATAATTTTCAAATGCCTCATTAGATCTGGCCAAATATTTTCCATGTACACAACTTTTCATAAAAAATAGATTCAGGAAAGCCAGTATTTGCTGAGAAATGAAGGAATTAATTTGTCTGAAATGACTTCCTTTCTCCTTTAAGAAAACCTTAACAAATTTTTGGAGCATTTTCAACCAAATTTAAACATGGTAGTTCTTTTAAATATATGGAAGTGCTGAAGTTTGGATCACTTAAACTTTGAAACAAACTCATTTATGATACCCTAGCTGTGCTTTCACATATGTCAGTTTTCCCCTGCAGACTCTGGTTCCATTACCAAGCTACCTTTGCAACCAAGCCCATAGAATCATGGAATGGCTTGGGTTAAAAGCGACTGCTAAGCCCTCAAATCTCCCTGTCATTGGCAGGGTTACCAATCACTAGAACAGGCTGCCCAGGACCCCATTCAACCTGACCTTGAGCACATCCATGGATGGGGCACCCATAGTTTTTCCAACCTATTCCAGTGCCTCACCACACTCTTGAGTGAAAAATTTCACTCTAACACGTAATCTAAACCTCTCTTCCTATAATTTAAAACTTTTCCCCTTTGTCTTATCACTACCAGATTTGTAAAAAATCTGTCTCCCTCCTAATTGTAAGCTCCTTTTAAGTGCTGGAAAACCACAATTATATGTCCCTGGAGCCTTCTCTTCTCCAGGCTCAGGCTTTCCTCACAGAAGAGGTGCTCCAGCCCTCTGACCATCTTTGTGCCCTCCTCTGGACGAACTCCAACAGTTCCATACCCTTCTTATAATACAATCAAAGAATCCTTAGAGTTGGAAGGGACCTCTGAAGGCCCTCTAGTCCAACTCCCCTGCAATGAACATGGACACTGCAGCTAAATCAGGTTGCTCAGTGCCTTATCCAACCATGCCTTGAAAGTCTCCCCAGCATCAACCACATCTTATGCTGGGGGCCCCACAAAGTACTGCAGATGGGCTCTCAGAGCAGAACAAATCACCCTGCTGGGCACCTCTGTTTTGATGTAGCCCAGGATACTGTTGGCCTTCTAGACCACAAGCAGGCACTGCTGTCTCATGTCAAGACTGCCTGAGGTCATCCACAGGGTGGCACTCAGTAAGTCTGCACACATACCTGGGACTGCTTCAGTGGAAGTGCAACACATTGCACTCGGTCTTATTGAACCTCATTAGGTTTATGCGGGAGCACATCTGAAGCCTGTCCAGGTCCCTCTGTCATATCAACTTCATCACTTAGTTTGGTGCCATCAGAAAATCTGCTGACGATGCACTCAATTGACATGTGTGTGTCATTGATAAAGATGTTGAAAAGCACTGGTCCCAAGGTGGACCCCTGAGCCTCTTCCTGGACACAGAGCTGTTGACTACAACACTTTGTCTATTACCATCTAACCAATTGTTTATCCACCAAATGGTTCAGCCTTCAAATCTCTCTCTCTCCACTTCAGAGATAACAATGTGGTATGGGACCATGTTAAAGGCTTTCAGAAGTCCAGGCAGATGACAACAGTTGCCCTTCTGTTGACCATCGATGCTGTCACTCCAACATTTTGTATTAAGTGTCTGGCTTACTGACAAGATGGGGTATCCTAACCAGTACTTTCACAAGGCACAAATACTATAGGCACTCCTAATGAACTGCTGAGTTGACTTGAACTGCAACATTTAACTAGGTTATAAATCCAGAATATTACACTTCAACATCTCTCAATGGATTTTTTCTTCAATTTCTTGCTCACTCTAAGAAGAAAGAACTAACAATATTTCAGCTTTCTTCTGATTTCAAGTTGCAGATCGTATTAAAGATAGCAATCCAGAAAAATTATTTCTTTTTTATGGTGAATAAAAAAGGCAATAAACACAATAGCTGAACTGAGCTGGCTCTCTATTCATGCGTTGAATAATTAAAACACAAAAAAGCTCTCGTCAAGTACCAGAGACTTAGACTAGCTGCTCCCTTGTAGTGCCAACAGAAACCACAAGATTTCTAAATTCAGTATTCAGTAAAGCATACAGCACTTTTCTCATGCAAGAGCCAACATCCAAAAACATATAAATAAGGAACAGAAAAGTTCTGTTTCCAAATATGTTGTTAAATATTTTTAAAACCCCTACTATTAGACTGTGCCAACTCGAAGGCAGACTCCAATAGTTAATTTCATGGGTGATTAAGAATGAATTTCAAAATAAGGAAGTTTCTTTATGCTGGCCACAGCATCCTCTGTAGACTCCAGAAACAGTCATCATAATGTAGACTTTAACCACAGACTCAACACAAAATGTAGCTGGTATTTTAATTTCAAAACTGTGGATTTTCTTTGTAAGGGATGGTAGGAGAAAATCCAAACACACCCTTGTAGTCTTATTATTTCCAATTCTTCCAGTGTAAGAAAAGGAGTTACTTCCTAACTGTAAATTTCAAAGAAATGCCCACTTTAAGACAATCAAATGAATACAAATACCTGCCCTTACAGAAGGTGGATGAATAGGTAAAGACCTGAACTGAACTGGAGAGAGCTCATATGCAAGTGTGGACAGCTGCACAACTCTTGCAAACCGTGCGTCTGGATTGTGTGTGCAGCATAAAGAGCAGTGGCTAGGGGGCAAGAAACCAAATAGGCCCCTAGGTAAATCTACACGTGGATCTTGGCATCTTGCTGTTTTTCAGAGCAATGATCACCAGTGGATCACATAGTGGAAGCTGAAGATCAAATATCATCAAAAACATTGCCAAGAAAAAATACCTTTCATTCTTGCATTACCTTAGTAAACTCAGGAAAAACTTGTGCAAACCAACAAGCACAACATGTCAAATTCTAACAGTATATCACTATCAAGAGCGTTTTAACTTTCTTGTAGGAAAAACAAAGAAAGCTGTAGGAGTAATCATTTCCCGCCATTTCTTCCTCTTCACTATTTCTACCACAGTGAAACTCTATTGTAGTATCTCAGTATCTAAGATCTAATCCCAAATCCTGTTGTCTGTTACTACCTTTCATGTGGATATGCTTGATCACATGTGGTCAGTACTCACAGAATAATAATATAAAACTGTTATAAATCATTACTGAACCTCCTGAAAGATTTCTGGCTCCTCCTTCACCCACTTTTGTGTGTATTCTTTAACTGAAAGGAAAATACAGGCATACATAGACTTTTTCTCAGTCTGCTTTACTGATAAATTTATACAAAATAGGTGTTCAGCAGATACTGACAAATGAAATGGATTGCACTGAAGTTCAATCAGACGTGAAGCCTTAGCAGAAGTGTTCTGGCCTAGTAAAGGCATCAACAGGACCATTCAGACTACATGCAATAGAAGGCAGCATCTAAGAGAGAAAGGAAGACTTGGAGGATTAGTTACAACATACTATGACTGTTAGCAGCGCTTAACGCTAAGCATACAGAAATTCTGGGATATAGATGGTGGTATTTTATTTTAGATGAAACAGTAAGGGTTTTTCAAAGGTTAGGGTGGTCTGCAGAAAACAACTCCTTTGACTCTGAAGAAAGAAGAAAAACGGACTTGGACGAACGTCTTAAATGGGAAGTATCAGTATGGACAAAGGGTACTATGCAAAAATGCTTTACTTACAGAAATGAATACACACATGGAAGAAAAAAAAATCAGTGGTTACACACGCATGTAAAGTAAAAAATCTGCCATACCAGCAGAAGGCTATCTCCTGGTACCTGGATTTGTAATCTTGAAAAAAATGAGGCACAGCTGCATGAAAGCAAGCTAAAACCCTAATTGTAACAAAAGGTCAATACTGACAGCAAGGGTAGAAGTCTGAAAACTGGAACAATAACTCCAGTTAAGCATTCTCAGTGTTGAGTAGAACTGAAAAGATTACTCTGTACATTTTACACATAGCACTTTTAAAAATCACTTTTGTATGAATTTCCATCTCATTCCTCACCTCCTTTGGTTACAACAGCAATACTTTTTTCGCCCCGCTCAATTCTTGACTCGTGCTTCCATAAGCTCTCTTGAAAACTGATATCCAATCACACTATCTTCATTTAATGATTTGCATCTCATTATTCCTATAGGCCATTCTTACCCACAATCACCTGCATCCTATTTCTTTCCAGCTATTCTGTGATCCTGATGTTTAGAATTTGAAATCTACCTTCATATAATCTTATACCTCCTTCATATTGACTTTAGTTTTAATAAGCATAGCCCCAACTCTGCCAGTGAAATGAAAACAAAATTAAAACAATCAAGTTATTCCAAAGCATGGCAGATACAAACCCTCAGCAGTACAGCGGAGTAAGTGAATCAGCAGGATGCAATGAAGCCCCATGCAACGTAACTAAGTACGATGCTGGTGATGGGGCTAGAAAACAAGTTATGAGGAGTGACTAAGAAATCCGGAGTTGCTTAGTCTGGAGGCTGAAGGGAGATCTCAGTGCTCTCTTCAACTACCTGAAATGAGGCTGCAGCGAGGAGGGTGTTGGTCTCTTTGTGGTGACAAGTAATAGGACACGAGGAAATGGCCAGGTTATGCCATAAGGACTTTAGCTTGGTTATTAGGAAGAAGTTCTTCATGACAAGGGTGGTCTAACACTGTAATGGGCTGCCAACGGAAGTGGAGTCTCCATCCACAGAGGTATTTAAGAGAAGTGTGGATGTGTACGTGGTTTGGTAGTAGGCTTGATAGGTCAGACAGTTCAGATGTCTGACTTGCTTGACATCCAGACTTGATCTTGAAGGTCTTTTCCAACCTAGATGAATCTATAAACATTGCTTAAGTGTAATCAGAAAACCACAAATAATCTTTTCAAACACTTACATCTGATAATGAAAATATGATCTGGGATACTGAAACTCCATGCAACCAGACCATCAAAGAATCATAAAATCATTTGAGTTGGAAGGGACCTTTAATGGCCAACTGGTCCAAATCCCCTGCAATGGACAGAGACACCTGCAGCTTGATTAAACTGCTCAGAGTCCCACCCAGCCTGACCCTGACCCAGAATGTCTCCAAGGACGGGGAATTTACTACCTCTCTAGGCAACCTGTTCCAGTGCCTTACTACCTTCACTGTAAAAGACTACTTCCTTATATCCAATGTAAGTCTCCCCTCTTTTAATTTGAAATCATCTCCCTTAATCTGAGCACAACAGATTCTACAAAGAGTCTGTCCTCTTCTTTCTTATAGCCCCCCTTTAGACACAGAAAGTCTGCATTCAGGTCACTCTGAAGCCTTCTCTTTTCTAGGCTGAACAGCCTCAGCTCTCTCAGCCTGTCCTGATAGGGAAGGCATTCTATCCCTTGGATCATTTCTGTGGCCCTCCTCTGGACATGCTCCAACAGCTTTATGTCTCTCCTGCACCGAGGACACCACATCTGGATGCAGTACTCCAGGTGAGACCTCACCAGCGCAGAGCAGAGAGGCAGGATTACCTCCCTTGCCCTGCTGGCTACGCTTCTTTTGATGTAGCACTGGATATTGTTGGCCTGCTGGGTTTCGAGAGCACACTGCTGGCTCACATCCAGCTTCCATCCATTGTACCCTCAAGTGTTTTTCAGCAGGGCTATGCTCTATCCTTACATCCTCCAGCTTATACTGATATTGAGGGTTGCCATGACCCAGATGCAAGATCTTGCTCTTGGATTTATTGAATTTTGTGATGTTCACCTGAACCCCTTGCTTAAGTATTTCTAGGTAGATTAGTAAATGTAATCTTCCACAACACCTTATAAGCCATCCACTTAATATAACAATTATAAACTAATCTGTGGCTAAGAGAAGAACAAGTACAAATACACTAGAAGTAGAGACATGCCAGTCAACGAAATGTCTTCATGCAGTAGTTAAAACAGCAGCATTGGCTGTTGCATCATAAATTCCACTATCAAAAAGCAAAAAAAAAAAAAGGTAAAAAGCAACTACTTAAATAGCATACTGGCATATCATTCTACACTAAGGAAGTGACTTTAGGGAACTGCTTTTCACTGTCTCTGCTAACGCGAACCGTTAAGAACAAACTATGTTGAATAACTTTTTTATAATATAGAGGTCATTTTGTCCAGTCCTATGTGAATCTATAAACCATATTAAAAGACTTCATTAGCCATAACAAGATTGTAACAAGACTGTCTTATTGAAGATATTTTTCCCTGTTTTCTGATAATTAGATGCCAACATACAATACCTAGGCAGAGCACTTGGATTTTTGGAAAAGTCAGAGCGATTTCATAAGCTCAAGAAGCTGTAACGCAATAGGCAATCCTATTCTATAAACAATATGGAATTTTGGATAAAATAAGAGCCAACGGGCCATACATAAACTGTATTAAGGCTTGGAAAATCTTTCCTAATAGCACACTCCATATGGGTTGTAGTTTTAAGAATGGTGTTTAAACACTTCAGCAGTGATACTACAAAGTCAAGTATCTAAAAGAAAAAAAGATTACTGAAATAAAGATAGGTCATTTTTTCCCGTTCTCCACCAACACAATTTTAACAAGAAACCCATCACAGAATTAATAAAATTGCAGCTTCAAATTTCCAGTGTTTGCAGCCTTCTCCTCCACCTTTCCCCTTGTCCTAGCACAACATCTTTTCACTAGATATTTACTTCTTGAATTTAACCAAAAAAGAGTAAGGTGAGGAAATACTCTTCCTTTTAGGTGTTCTTATCAAAGGTGCTTTTTAAACAAGTACTCCAACTTTGGCTTTTCAAAGACAGACACAGGGCTAACACAATATTATGATCCAACCTGAACAAAACTAAAATTCAACTTCCAGTTTGCCTCATTGCCTTTTACAGGGCATCTTCTCTATTGCAACAAATATATGCTACTCGTGTTCACTTTGGATACCCTTTTCACTATCAATCGATCAAACATCCAAAGGATACTCTATCTCTGTAGTACTCTTCCTTAGACACAATTTGTAAAGCCTGGTTCAGGAACCATCTTTTTTGTACTTTTACAGCTTCCAGCATTAGATCTATCGCTAGGGTGTTGAAATGATTTAGAGGGATATTCAAATGGAGTTGGAGTTTTCATACTGTAGCTTGACAAGGTTACAGGGTCCAAGTAAAACACAAGGCTCAGATGGTGAAGACAGATCTTTGCTCTCATCTTTGCAGTCCATCCACCACAGTGAAATGATTTTCTCTCATAAGCAAATTCCCACTGGTCATAACAGAACAAACAGAAGGAACTGAACTGCGAGATCAGTAAATGAATGGACTATCACTGAACTATGGCTTCTTATTATGAATATGTCTCTGTCATAAACATACAAGTTTTCTGGAATTCTAGTGGCATTTTCAAGGTATATATATTTGGAGACTAAGCTGTTTAAGATATCATCTTGCAGATTGTTACATTAATTCCATGGCTGTACATCAAAACTTAAGCAGAATCTGAAGTTTCCTAACAGGCAAGATATATGTTAAGTACCCAACTCAGGCAGAATACTTTACACACAGATAATCTTATGCAGCAAGAAATGAACATTCATTCCAAAATCAAATGCAGACACAATCAAATAGACCTCTGTCAATATACAGAACATAACCTAATTCTCTAGTGGGGTTTTTTGTTCTACCTTTACACAAACCCTGAAAGCTGAGACATACAGTGATGCAAGCCAAACACAACAAAAGCAGCTTAGCTCTCAAATCGAAAGTACTAAGCACATATATACAGTATGGCACTAACTGGAAACCAACAAAAAAGATGAACAGGTTTTTATTTTTTAAATAAACCCAAATCTTTCTATTTAATGCAGCAACTGAACAGTTGAATATTGTCAAATTACATTTGCATACTGCCTGATTATTATTAAATCATAATATAAATATCTATTTTTAAAAGCTATTATAAAGTTTTTTAAATACTAAAAATAAAATCCTTCCTCTAAGTAAAATGACTTCCAAAATCATTAAGCACATTGTCAACTTCTCAATTGAAATGCATTTTTAAAATCCCACCATAATTAAAAAAAAAGTCTTGGAAGCTTACACAAAATACATCTTTGCTTATTTATTACACTCCATCCCTCCTCTAACATGAACATTTATTTTTGTTGCTGAAGAGTTGCTATAAATAAACTTCATTTTCCTCATTAGCTTTTAGGACACTTACACAAAGAAAAGATGACTGAATTTTAGCAAGGAGACAGCAAAATAAAATGTGAGAGCTGAAAAATGCTTTATTCATCTGTCCACTAAGCAGAACTCACTATAACTTCAGTAATTCTTTCCAAGTGGAACATACACTGTGAGGAGTAAGCCCAAACAGAACTTGTAACATACTATAGTTATACACAAACACACACACACAAAAATTAACTGATTTCAGAAACTGAATAAAGATGTGTCTTCCAGTCAAGAGTAAATTACTCCCTCAGCTCTCCCTTTGTTGCCAAGTGCAAATGCACATCAATAAAATCCCACAGATCTTAGTGGAAAAATTTTGATAATACATCAAACATCACTTGTTGTAAATTAGCACTTCAAAGCAGCAATATACAACTATAGATGTAGCTTCTTGTATGTACACAAAATCATTTGTATGGCTCACTAACATCTCTGGACTGTATTTTAACAGTTTTGGTTGTCTTGCATCTCAGTGAAAATATTATCTGCAAGGCAGTGTGCCATGAGGCCTCATGAAATGCAGCTGTTCATATGGCTGCCTTTTTCCCAGACAAACTGAGATTAAGTTTCTATTGCCACAAAGGCTCTGCAGTCCTTACAAGCATTCTTTTACCTCAGAGTTGGGACTACATTTGGGCTTTCATATGAGGATGCCATGGGCACGGCACAGTTCAGTTTAGACATCATTTCCTCAGTTTTATAGATATTCTCATCACAGAAAGAGAAATGAGAAGCTGAAGAAGAAAAACTATCAGTATTAGTCCATACTTGAAAAACTTTATGTGACAAGGCGGAGAACAGTAATATTGGAATTTGGATTGCAGACCCCCTCTTCAAGTAGTTTTGAATAATGAAGATGGTATGTAAACTATGGTCAAAATTTTGCTGTAAATCTATTATTATTAGATAAAATCAATTTTGTTAGCCCGGACAGTCCTTACTATTCAATTCTATTTTGGCAGTGTGGAATTTTCACATAAACAACTTCCATTAATGCCTCCATAGGATCCGAAGTGAAATCTTAACTTCTGCAGTTATATTTCTCCATGTTAGTATGAATTTAATCACCATCTACAGTATGTATTAAGATACCTTGGAAAGCTAAATGGTAAGTATTTGCAAAGCACTTCAAAAACAACAGATGGATGATGCTATAAGAGCACAAAAACCATACTAACTCAATTCCTGACAAATAATCCATTTACTAATGTCCAGGCACTACTGTTTTACTACTCAGTGGTACCTGCCCTATGTAAGTAGTGGTATGAAGAGCTCTGCATGTTTACCAACGTCCCACAGATGGAGTAACTTAAAGGATGTGCTTTGTTTGGGCTCCTAACATATGGATTTCTGCTCTCACTGCACAGGCAGGGAAGGTGCACACTCTGAATACTATTTTTAATCTCAAAGATGATGCAGATCAGTTACATGCATTTCTAAAAATTAGAGACAGTAGCACAATTATCTAAGATGCAGCTGCAATTGTCATGTTTATAATAGACCCTACGGCTGACACTTGTCAGAGAAAGAAATCAAACTGGATGTGCAAGAGACTGCAAAGCTACTACAGGGAATGGTTTCCCGTAAAGCTACTAATTCTCCCACAAACTGTCTTTGTGTTCCAGAAATGTTGACACTGTTGCACACACCTTGTAAGCACAGCTACTGCTACTATAACTTGCTTTGGCCTTTATTCTGCTTCAACACCACAGCTTGTTGCTATCACTCACAACGCACTCTAGCTTTTGCCTTAGAGTGAAACAAAAGTCTGGCAGCAGTTCTAACCATAAACTAATCTACTGTTACATGCTGAAAACTACTGTTAAAATGGCTTCAGGGCATTCATACCTTACACTGTCTAGTTCTAGGCCCCAGTATAGGAGTCACCTGGACTTTCATTCCTAATCCATTTTTACTGAATGTCAAAGCCAACTAGTGTTTCACTGGTTCATCTGTTACATGACAGTAAAATCACAGAATTTGTTATTGCAGAAAATTCAAGGTTGAGACACACAGAAAAATTTAGAAGTTTCCCTTACTCTTAGAAGCGAAATCAACATGATATCCAGATTTCACAAACAAACAGTAGAGACTGATTACAGCAACACCTAACTAAACTACACATTTTATCACACTGAAGTATATACAAACACACACACACACAAAATAGTTGACTTTGTTGTGCCTTTACACCTTTAAATGTATACAGATTTGGGTAGATAATTAAACGTTCAATTCTGTTATTCAAGCTGAAAAAGCAAAACAGTTAACTTTCATGGCCTCCTTTTTAAAAAAAGCATTGATACTAATCAAGTTTGAAATAATTATTTTGACTTCTTTTGCTTGTAATGACACAAATGAGATCAAATATACCTGCAACTACCCAACCTAATCCAAGTGCATTCCAAGACACACAAACCAGTCCTAACATACTGATGCAAAGAATATGTACAGTCATTGCAAAAATGCTTAAATCACACCAGAGTCTGTGAAACTGCAGACGCAACTGAAAAGAAGTTCAAATCTGCATGAAACTGTAAGACCGTTTTAAGTCTTGAAGTTTTAATTATTTATGATTCAGGCATAATAGAGCGCAAAAGTCAACTGAAGTCATTACTGTTAATGGCACTGCAGAATATTCTATTTTTATTCTATGAAATAATTGATGCATGAGATTACAGAACAGTAGGATTAGGTCCCTGGCTAAATGCCAACGGTGCAATTATTTTCTGCTGATGTAAAATTCCAGTGCAGTTTCATTTAGACATGGTAAAGGGTATGCTTGGACACATTTCGGTTTAAGAAACACCCTCCTTTATTTTAGAAACACAGACATCTTGATTTAAAAGAATATACACAGATATTTGCACATCAATGTGTTCATTTTTATAAGTACAGCTTTTGTGAACCATTCAAAACATGGAGATGCTGGAATTCAGAAAATATGAAACAAGCTCAGTGGAAAATACACTGCCTCTACTCACACAGAATCCTAGAATCACAGACTCATTAAAGTTGGAAAGGACCACTAAGATAATCCAGTCCAACCACCAATGCATCACCACCATGCTCACTAAACCCCATCATCCTTAAGTGCCACATCTCAAATACCTCTGCCTTGGTTGGGCAGGGCTGCCCCCCACCAGCCCAGGCTGCCCAGGGCCCCATCCAACCTGGCCTTGAGCGCCTCCAGGGATGGGGCACCACAGCTTCTCTGGGCAGCTGTGCCAGCGCCTCACTGCCCTCTGAGGAAAGGATTTCTTGCTGAAATCTAATCTAAATTTCCCCGCTTTAAAGCCATTCCCCCTTCTCCTATCACTATCAAACTGTGTAAAAATCCGCTCCTCATCATGCTTTAAAGCTCCATTCAGGTACTGGAAGGCTACAATTAGGTCTTCCCAGAGCCTGCTCTTCTCCTAGCCAAACAAGTCCATCTCCTTCAATCTTTCTTTATAGGAGAGGTGGTCCAGGCATTTGATCATCTTTGTGGCCTCCTCTGGATCTGCTCCAAAGTAGGAATTAAGGATTTATGTAATTTCTTAATACAACAGTGAAGTGATAAGTCTTTCCTATGAGTTGCTCGTGCAAGAAAAAACTAATTGCTTTTGGGTGTATTTATGTAAGGGTCTTTGTTCATCTGCTATTTATTCTCCTTCTTTAAAATACTTTGATATGTAAGTAGACATGTAGACCTTCTGGAGTCTAATAATTTCATAGGATATTTGCTGGCCTCCAGAAAAAAAAGTGGAGGCCAGTCATATTTTGCACTGCATTCTTTGTTCTTTCTTGTCAGCAGATTTTGTTGAGATATTTAAAAAGCTTAACTGTTAATGATTTACTGTGCATGGCTCTGAAATTACTGGAGAGAAGTTACCAATACCAGGATGGCTCCTCTGAAATTATAAGCTCAAGATGTGAAGTGCTAGCTAACTAAACCATGAGAAGACAAATTCTTGAATTACTAATTACCATATATAACTCGTTAGTCCTGATGAATATGAAAATTCAGACTTCCCTCACAAACTACAATCAACACATGGAGAGTATGAATTTTCATGTTCTTCAGACTACTGTGAAAAATATTTTTCCCCTCAAAAAGCATAGAGCATTTTATACAAAAGAAGAAAAGCCTACATCGTTCACAAAAATAAAATTTCATTATCCTGATGACAGTTTTCACTGACATACGTTGCCTTACTTGTCTCTAAAACCAATTTTGAAAACATTTGGGATCAGTTCTTGGGTGCTTTTTAGGTTGGCAGTGCATCAGGAAGGAACATGACCTCCTCCGCTCTGTGGCAGGTTAAGCAGTCTGATTGAACATTGCTGCTAATTAAGAGCTCTTGTTGTTTGGCAGGACCACCAGAGTACCTTCTGCACTTGTTCATGACAACAGCACCTCTTTCAGAAATTAACTCTTGATGAGTGCAGACAGGGGGCCCAGCTGGTTCTCCCAAATCCTCCAACTATATAAATGAAGTGTAATAAGAACACTGGTGACTACTGAGGGAAGAAAGGCTATTCGTGACCTCTTTTTAAAAAACAGAGTATACTTTTACATTGCCTTAATTTTCTACATTGGGAGTAGATAATGCAGCTGAGAACTGTGTGAACAGAACTAAGAATCACAGGAGGTGACAGTGAGTAATTCTGTAAGAAATATTTTATTAGGAAAGCTAAAATATAATTTCGTTCATAGAGCTTTCAAGAGCAATATCAGCATTCAGTAATAAGACTACAAAAATAAATGCTCACAAAAGCTGACAGATGAAAAAGTAAAACTTTTTTTTTTTTTTTTTTTTCCAAAAAAACCCCCCACATTTTCCTAAAACAAATCTGATATTTCATTTCCAAACTCTTAGGACTCATTTAGAAGTGTCGCTTTGTAATACTCGAAAGGATGTTCCACATGTATAAATGGTACAGGTTATCCTATAAATCACAGACCTAAATTCTCCACAGAATACAACCCATCCACAGTGTTAATACTGTAGCTTATAGCATCAGTTGACAAAGTGCTGGCCTCTCTGCTGACATTTTTCAAAGGTTAGCATGATTTTGACCATCTGAAGAGGTACTCCCTGAAGACTAGGCATGAAACACACTAGAAGAGCAATGACAGGAAGCTTGGGGTTTTTTTGCTAACTCTGCATAGACTTCAGGATAGCTTGTTTAACACTACATTCAGATAAATTTCAGGTGAAATCTACAGCTTGACTTCCAGATTAAACAAGAACAGCTACAAAGATAATAATAAGCAGCAGAAGAGCTGTCTAACATGTCACATTCACAAAACAGTGATTTGGGGTTCCTTTTTATTGTACAGAGATCGTAAATGTCTGTCAATATTAGACAGCTGTTAAGAGTGGAAGTTTATGAAAATGTAAGAACACTGATTACTATTTCAAAATATTCATATCAAAACAGCCCATTATGTTAAGTAGTGATTAGAAATAATTACATACAGAGATAACTACATATTGCAGGCAAGTGAAGTGCTTGACTGCACCCTCCCGAGCAAGACACATGTGAAAAAGAATATGAAAGGCCATGATGATTAGAAACAACAATTTTCCTCAGAAAAGAAATACATTTTAAAACAAGTGAGTCCTCATTTATCTCCTCTCATATCTTGTTATATTTTGTATGAAGCCTTAATTTCAAGATAATTGATGTTAGAGCAAACAATATGTATTTGCTTCTTTTTTGTTTTTTTTCTAAAGTGAGAATATAATAAGATCAGCAGATGTTTTTGTAAAACACGCCTAACAAAAGATATTTTTGTGTGTTTCAGTGGTATGAAAAATACAACCAGAAATGTACTTGGACATACAATACATGAGTAGGACCTGCACATGTTTTGTGCGCCAGAAAAGGCTGCAAGACACATCCTTACTTAACTATTATATGTTTTTTCCTCAGAAAATTTCTAATTCAAATCCAACATAAATTATCAATAGGGATGCGTCAGGGGACAGAATGTTCATTATTCAGATATTGTTAGGCTTATATCCAAAATCAACACAAAAGAACCAGAAGTCCTAGAAATAATACAGCAAGCATAATTCAAACCTCTGTAAATGTATTTCTCTCTTTCCAGAATGTTTGTGAACAGCCAGTCATAAAGGACCTAGTGCAGATTAGTAACAGTATTGTAATGGCAGCAAGGCCTTACTGCAAACCTCTACTGCACTGTCATGGTAAGTGTGTATTTTTTTATAAGGTGCCCCAGCTTCTGAAATCTTCAAATTCTGGAAATATACACCTCACTTCATGAGTCAAATCACCAGTCATGACAGTTCCATAGGCTAGCTGGTAAAGCATGACCCAGTGGTCCAAATAGCAAGTCATACCCCTAAAAGTACCTGTTCTCAATCTGGTTTGGAATCAATTATCAGTGAACATACAATGAATTAAAATACATAGCGTCCTCTGAGATTAGCTTCTACTGTGATTACCAGCAGGGGCAGGGGCAGCCTTTGTCCTCAGGTGCCTTCTCTAAGGCTGCACCACTTAATCTATCTGCAAAATAAATGTGCTCAGTATTTGTTTGACTTTCAACTAATTCTAAGAGTCATGTATTACATCTGTCACATGTGACTTACAAAAAATAGGTTATCAGCACACAAAAGAAATGGGCTTCAAAAGAGTAATGAGCTATGAGCACGTATGATGTATACAGAATAAATAAAGGCTTAATGCCAATCTACAAATAAGTTCATAGAAAAGAAGCCCACTGAGGGCTTTTACATCAAACGATACTATGATCTGCACAGAAAGTCTCTGGGCTGTAAATTGTTCAAAGCAGGGAGAATGTTTAGAGAGGTATCACTTTGTGCTTGTCCTCTGATAGGACGGTTGGACTAGATGATCTTGTAGGTCCTTTCCAACCTTGTGCTTCTATGATTCTGTGGTTTGTTATACTGCCTGGATGTGCTATAGGTCATTGCTGCAGACAGGATGCTGAGCTATTCGGAGCTTTTTTCTGGCATAGCTTGATGATTCTTATGTTATTGACTCATCAACCATCATGGTTATGTCTAAAAGAATTGCTCTGCAACATGCAACACAGTTTAGTGTAGCTCTTGGCAGATGTTTACAAGGAAAGCTGAAGACTAACTACTGCCTAAAGGAGGTCTTTTTGATGTGTGAAGGAATTTCTCCCTCCAGAAGAAGTGAATCAGTCAGACCAGAACAGTGTTGCTACTATGTGAGAAGACTTATTATGAACAATTCCCTACTAAATTCCTTTTAACACTTTTGCCCATAGGATGTTCAAGAAAAAAATCTGAATTTTAGAGAGTTTATTTTACAAGTATGTATGCAGTTATCTACCTTTAATTTGCCCACTTGCTACTCAGAGCCATTGATTTTGCATTTGTTTTTGTCAGCTGTCCATTCTGGTAGGTATTCATCGATGAACCAGTTAAGGCTGTAATTATTATTTTACATGCCATTTTAACTTCAGTACAATACTCTAACATACAGTATGATACCATGGTTTTATCTGGATCCCTTTGTGGAACAAGTGGCATTTTTCAATCCCCTCAAGTCCTGGACTGTACTTCTGATGTCTGATACTCCAGCCAGATTCTGAATTTTTCCTTTCACAATTCCACGCCTCTTCTATTTGTTAATAAATCTTGTTTTAAGGCTGTTCTTTCTTATAACAGTTCCAAGTTGTGGAAGTATACCTTCTTTTAGTCCAAATGCAGCTGTTAGCCATTGCAAAAAGAATTTGGTTGTATGGGGAGACTTCAATTATCCTCTTCCCAAAACTAACAGATGGCTCAAAGATATCTCTAATTAAGGCTGTGTTGCATTTACCAACTGACAATTTTGGAAGAAGAACATATCAGAGGAAATCTGAAGCCGACTACAACACATAATTATGCTCCCAACTGAAAACCTGTGATTCAGAATGCAGTTTTTCCTGTCCTCATCCTTTATCCAGAAAAGGTGGAGTCTTGATAGAACAGAAGCTGTAACAAATAGGAAATATTTCCTAGAGCTATAGTGGAAAGGCGTATGGGGTATGAAAGGAAGTTTGCTGTTAAAAGACAATTTATGCAGTCTTACATCACAGGTGCTCAGGACTATGTTAATAATTACTGTCCATTCTCTACGCTAAAGAGATTGACAGAGAAGCTGAAGTAAAAAAATTCCATTTCCATGCCATCCTCTATTGCCACCTTTACACTTCGTCAGCGAGAGCTGTTTAGGAAATTTCTGTGAGAAACGACACTTACATCATCTATTGAGAAACCCTGCATTAAAAGACAGCTGTCATAGAATGCTGTCATGCTTGCTTCTGTATTTCACCACTGAAATACAGAAATTAAAATTCAAATTACCGTGTTTCTATACATCTCTGGCATGGATACAGTTGTTAAAAAAGAGTCACGTTTCTTCTTTTTGACTTAGTGCTAAGGATCTGCGTATCACTTCCTCTTTAATCTCTAGCCCTCACACTGTAACTCCACGATGCTCCTCAGTTCCTCATATCTAAGAAAAATGTTGAAGAAGCTGGAAGACTATTAGAACTACATATTTAAAAGAGAGTCAGTTCCCTCTTATTTTTTAACCAGTGTCAGTGTACAAAATTCTGTTTTATGAATGAATATTTTTCTTAGGATAATTTGCAGATATTAAACATAGCATAACTGTTTTATTCAATTATGTCTACATAAAGATATTTGGATTTATTTCTTTAAGTTACAGAAGAACGAGAGTTTTTGTGCTACCAGAAGGTTAAAGATGGGCTGAATGCAAAGCAGGGAGAAAACTGTTCAACAGCCACCACAACACCCGCCTCAGCACTCTTAGTTTACAGACTCACGGCAGCCATTATCCAGACAAAGGAAGGCAGACAGAATCAAGAGAGTAAACATTAAAAACTTAAGAGATGGTTAAACAAAAAATACTACCTGTCTTCAAGTCCTTTACCTAGTTTAAACACTTAGGCTATCACAGCTAAGAACCATAACATTATTACAAATTAAATTATTTTCCCAGAGTTTGGTTAATTTTTTTTCTGCACCCCTTAGTTTCATTTAGCATAAGTCACCTCTCTTGGCACTTTCTGCATACCTATTATGTAACTACCATGGTCAACATCCAGATGAACTTTAACCAGCTCTTGTAATCGTTTTTCTGTTCGAACTCATTCAATCTAAACCTCTTTTTCCACTCATGAGGATTCAGACCGTATGTAACACTGAAGGACCATTTTTGCTGAGACTGAATTATTACATTTCACAATTTACACCTTCAAAAAGTGAGAGACCCATATCTCCAAAATACTCTGCCAAAGTCTACACACAGCAATGACAGTACATTTCTTTGGCAAAATTTTGGACTCCATATTTCCTTGATATGACACTTTTTTCCCTGGCACAACAGAAAACAAATAGTCACACTAGTGGACGTGCTCCATAATTTTCATGGCATTTTCAGAAAGTCGATCCAGACCAGTATTTGTCTATTTAAAGAGTTTTCTTTACATTTCCCTCAAATGAATACATAATAAAACAAAGTACTCAGTAAAGACTCCACTACTGACTTCTATGTTCCTGCAGAGACAAATTAATATTTAAAATCAAAGCATTCAGCTGTGGGTTTTGGCTTGTCAGTCTCCATTTTTTTTCCTTCACATTACAGAGAACTACAGAAGAAATAAAGGAAAAAAAAAAGAAAAACAACAGAAGACTCATTATGACTGCTTAATGTGTTTGATTTTTTTTTTTTTTTATAGTTTGCTTCTGCTATCCATAAAGAAATGAAGATCTGATACTGCAGCATTCCCTCCAGAAAATGAGACATTTAAGTAATGGAATACTTATATCTACTTACGGAGAATCACATTTAAATGATAAAATATAAGTCAGGGAAAAAAAAAAAAAAAAAGATGATTTATTTACTTTGCTCTTTCTTCCTTCTTTTTTTGTTTTAAGCGAAGATAAATTCCAAACTAAAAAAATTCTTAAAATCAGGTCTCAGTAAGTCATACGCATTCATAACTCTAAATGCATTATTCGTTGCTTGAGGTTTCACTCATATCATTTGGAAATATCACACTATGGATTTTGCTAGAACATCTGTGCAGAATACACTTAGTCTGAAGCCACCTAAAAGACAATTCTGACACAAGGTCCCCATTCTAACCTTTCTAATACAGTTTGGATGCAAAATTTGTTACTCTCAAATCACACTGAACAGTTAGACGTTTTAGGCTGACAACTCTGAAAATTCCACTTAATTTTTTTTTTCTTCAAACACTGATTTTGATTTTTTTTTTTCAAAAAACAAAACCAAAAACTATATTTATGAATGAGATCCCTTTCAGATCTGAATTACAGTCTTAACTTCAGCTTTTTTTTTTTTTTTTTTTACATTTCAGGATTGACACAGTGTTTAACAGACTCCAATGACAGAACTCTGTTTTACAGGCTAGTTCTCACTTTATCTGCACTCAGGACTAGCAGCAGTCAACCTCTGCAAAGAAGTAATATATTAATTGCTATATAAAATTAATATATATATTATATATAATTATATTAATCATGTGAAAAACTAAACTGCATTCTTTTGCATAATTACCAGATATGTAGCATTTTCCAGAATACTGTCCTATTTTATGGAAGAATAAAGAAAGAGCCTTTAATTTACACCTCACCTGAGCTTTTGCATTACCTGTTTTACCGGTATATATAGTGACAGCTAAGCCATGGTCTTCCCAATTATGCTTCCTAATTATCAATAGGCATGAATGACTCAGAAAGCTATCCAATGACTGTCTAAATCACAAGAGATAAGGATCTGAAACAATTTTAAATCTGATTTTTTTTTTTTTTCCCACTTTACATTAGGTTATTCAAACACTTAGGAAGCTTACATTTTCACGATAAATATAATTATCAAAGTCAACATGAACACAATGTTCACTGCTGATTGCTCCAAATATCTACGATGAAATT
Organism: Perdix hodgsoniae; assembly: GCA_035772895.1. Classification (NCBI taxonomy): domain Eukaryota; kingdom Metazoa; phylum Chordata; class Aves; order Galliformes; family Phasianidae; genus Perdix; species Perdix hodgsoniae. The sequence goes on along the minus strand of JAPSGF010000036.1, from coordinate 5,331,905 downwards.
ATTGGAATCCTAAGGTTCTGTATGAAAACTGTTTTCTGGAAGAAAATCATCAAATATCTAACCTTCCTTGGATAGAGGAAGTATTAGTGCAGTCCACAAATTCTGAAAGGAAAATAAAGCATTGTATTGAAGCAAGAAGAGGTCCACAGGTTCAGTGCTAACATTGACTTATGGTGTGTGCATTATTATACAATAATATTTATCATGGCTGAACCGATTTGGCTTACTTTGCAGGGAGGAGGACAAAGAGATTTAATCATCTCTGATGTTAAGAAAGAGAAGTAGCTAGAAGAAGCTCAATAGAAAAAAATATAGGAAAGTAAAAAAAGAGAGAATACAAAAATGAACCACATCTGAATGCCATAAAAGACTTCACTGCAAATTTTACCAGAAATGGTTTGAACTCTATCAAACCAAATGTGAATCCAAATTCTTTTCTTGTAAAATGGTTACACATACATTTTGCACTCATCAACGTTAAAGTAGAAAAGGTGCAAACACAAACTGTAAAATGTTTAATTTCCTGGTATTTTTAGTTTTGATGACTTAATGAATCTACAAGTCAAAAGTGACTTATAATGAAAACTTTCATTTCAATATAAAATAGTATGGATTCTTAAGCTAGTTCGTGTAGTACAGAACAATCTGTTTTTGTGCTTGACTTTTTGGATTCATAAAAGACTACTACACTGTTATACACCATCTTATCAGGGACATTCTCTTCCAAATGAAAAGCATCATGTCAGTAAACTGCAGCTGCGACTCAGTTACACTTTCTCAATATTCATAATGCTTTCTTTCACAAGATGTTCTTATCCTGCTCTTGCCATAATACTCTGCCATTCAAGTCCATTCACTCTTTTGTGTAGCGCCAGACGAAACATATTATTTATCCACAATGTTCCAACAGTGTTATATTCCACAATGAAGATTCTTTTTCACGTGCATTTGTTGCCAGTTTTAGCAACTCCGTAAATTCTACACATACACAAACAATAGAAAAAAAAAAAAAAGAAGGCATTAAATTCAGTTAAGCTGTGTTCACTACTACCTTCATTGCCAAGTTATATCAGCAGTTAAAAGAAGACTGCTTTTTCTGTTATACTGCAGTTTTCAAAGTATAGTTGTGCAATCTGAAAAGTGCAATTGGTTAATGAAGCTATATTTAATTAGTTCGATTTCCTTGCAGATCACATCAAACAACACTATTTGATGTATTCTGCAAGATGACCAAGTCTCCTAGAGCTGGCTAAGTGTCACAATGAAAAGGCATCTATACTTATTTCTGGGAACTGAAATGAGCTGTTTTAAGTGGAGCTTTTCTTCCATTTTCTGAGGCTGCACTGCTCTGACCTTCCCCAAATCAATCCTTTGCGGATTAACATGTAAAGCAGTGTCGAATTAATTTCAGAAAGTGAATATGAGATCAGCCTGGGATCATACAAAACATCTAACTCCTAAATACACTAATGCTTCTAGCCGCTCAATGAGCAGCTGTCAATAAAAAGAGGGAGGGGGTAGTTAGGAGGATTTGAAGCGTGGAGCAATCTATCAGGCTAGTTAGAGCTTTGCCTACTTCTGTGGCATGGCTAATGCATTCCTCTAGAAGTTAATCCCATTTCTAAAGACCCTCCCGTGAGGAGCACATAGGCCGTGCCGAATGAGAACTAAAATGCATTAAAATTCTCAACAACGTCACCAAAAGGCACACTATTAGATTCTGAGAATTGACAATAAGATGGTTCATTAAAAGTGCAAGGTCTTAAAGAACTGACTTGTGTTACAATATGTCGGATAGAAAATATTCAACATGCCTTTTGTTATTCACCTGCAAACATCATTTGCTACTGAAAACTGTTAAAACTTTGAATAAATAAAAGCAAACTTGTATTAATGTCATCACTGCCAATAGGAATTGTCATAGTTTCTATAACGTTGCAAATCCACTACAAAAGAGGACACTCGAGCCTGCTTTAACCTAGTATTTACACACAAAACTTATGCAGTACCTCCTACAACATTACAGCATAAGCAATTACAACTAGACGTGTTTTCTAGCAGTTCAAAAACAAAAGATTATCAAATCACAACATGAGAACTTTGCACTTCTAATACACTAATGCTTAATCTCATGACTTCCAATAACATTTCAAATGCACATTCAGGCTGTATGCCATGATAAACTTGCACAATATCCAGAATTTTTAAGTGAATATTGTGTCTGAGTCAGCAGTTTCAGCACTGACAAACTATAATGAAAGGAAATCTCTGGACAGGCTAAACATCATCTGGATACCTTCTGCTCTGAGGGCAGCAACATCAAAAGTCTCACAGGTCAAAATCAGAGTACTTATTCATCACCAAAGACAAACAGTAAAAGAAGATGGATAATAACATAAAACAGACATTTTATATTATAAATAAAATTTCCTCAGTAATTATGAGAGAGCATTAGAACCATATTAACTCAGGAGAGATTACAGATGAAGAGGATATACAAACATGTGTATAATTGCCACTGTGTGGTAGAAGCATCAGTGAAATAACCTAAAAGCAAACCCTCTGCATTCTGTAAATCTAGAATCTTTTGGCAGTTTCAGTGTGTCAAATATAATAGAAGCAGTTTTGTCACCAAAATTGGATTAAGCAGATATCTTGATAAAAGATACAGCATTCACAACATATTTTAGAAAAGTGCATTAAGAACAGACATTTTATATTATTTTACGCTCCTCAAAGTTTAGAAAATAAAACATATGTCCATCACTGTTATTTAAAAATTATGTCATAAAACTTATTTTGAACAGTGAACTGTAATTTACAGAGCCTATTTCTTACTTTCAGAATCGCAGAATAAATCTTGTAGTAAAAACAATCTTTGTTTCATTTGTAAGTCAATAAAATATGACACAGAACAAGAGAAGAAAAAGCAATGAGGCTGCGTGCCACTTCTACAAGCTCATTTGCCATATTCTCCTTATACATGCATGCTGTCTATCCCTGTCATTAAAATGCACTGTGATTTTCTTAGCACAACAGACCAAGAATTATGGTACGTCTATCTACTGGATGCCTTAAATTCAGAAAACGAATGGAATACAGTTTTCTAGGCCAAAAGATTCTGGCAAAAGTTTTCTATGACTGTTTGAATTCATACTACAACTACCTAGTTTTTAGTCAAGTCGTTATAATGCCCACATCTAAGTGTAAACAAATCCAGAATATAATGTGCAAGGCAAGTGAGCAGTTCAATAGTAAGCAATTCACACCCTCACAAGGGAGGAGGGATTTATACCACCACAATCTATTAAGCTGTCTGTACAACTAAATTTCAATTGGGTCTGCTTTTGTGATATAATCCTGCAATGAGTGCACAAGCACCATCTTGAAGATGTTTTAATAACAGATGGAAAACCAAAACTAGTATTTTCCACTATTTCCAAATACCACAAACTGACCTACTTAACGATGAAAAAAATGCTCTAACACAGTTTTTTTCCTCAATAAAAATGAGATAAATTTACTCTTTCTAAAAGGGAACAGGAGGCCTACTGAAATATTGCAATGCTGTTATTAAAATGTTTCATACACTAAAATCACAGAAAATGACCAAAGCATATATTTTCCACAACACAATAGGCTGGCATATGTTTGCTTATGTTTAATGGGATAAAGTCTCTGCTTATAGAAATACCTGAATCAGAAGAAATGGCTAAGGAAAAAAAACAACACATTAGGAACAATTAAGTAAAAAGTGAAAACTAAATTAAAAGTTAATTTAGTACTCAGCATGGCAATTAAAAAGCTGAGGACTGACTTTTCAAGGGAAGTCGTACAGCTAAATAGCTCCTACCACACACTTCAATCTGGAAAATTACACAGTGATTCTCTCATATTACTCAAAACAGTAGAAACTTAGAAAGCTATAAAAGTGACATAGTGCTTTTTAATTTTTAACAGTTTGATTATAGAATTAAACAGACAAATTAGTAAGACAAGCTAAACAACATATAGTAATTCCACTTGAGTCACCACTTTTCTGTCACAGTGTCTTTATGCTAGTAGTATTTTTGTTCCTGTAAGTTGATAAATACTAATGCAGAAACTTAAATGTGTGTCAGTCTTCTAGAATTTCTGGTTTTCAATCTTAATAGTTTGTTAGTAGAATCCCCAAAAGATATAATTCATAAAAGAGTAGATAAAAATAATAAAATAGCTCATTTGTGAAGCATAGTAAAAAATGCATTGATTTTAGTTAAAATACACTGGAAGTTGGGAAGAAACTGGCTCTGCAAGACCTTTTATAACTATAGAGGATATGAGGATGGAAACTAATACTTTATGATTTATCTGTGAAAGAATATTGTGAGTAAAGCTGTACAAATATGTGGAGATTAAAAAATAAAAGAAAACATGTAAGAATTTTCTTCAGGACAGCACTGAAGCCTAAAAATACAACTCTTTGTGTGAAACAAACCTTAAGTGAGAAGATTGTAACTGAAAGTTAGGGGTTCTTCATAATCTATTTGAAGTAAGAAAGGAAAAGAAATAGAAGTTGTACTTTCTCCTAATAAAATACAGTTTGTTCAAAACTTTACTTATTTTAAGGGAGACACAGAGGAGTAGGAAGGGGAACATCGCTTTGAATAATCCATATTAATATTATGGGAGTTACACACTTGTGTGAAGTCTGATCTTACACCATAATTATGCAATGTCCTTAGAAAAATAACTCAGGGGAACTCTGGGAACTCTCATTTTCTCATAACCTAAGAGATACAGCATGTGAAAACGTTCCTGTAGTTATAGAATTAGGCCATGCTGAAGAAAAGTTGGTGATTTTGCTCAAATGGACCGGTTTTCAGATTTTAAAACGAATATTTCTGGTGCTGTGAACCTATAGGTACTTCCATTTGCTAAACTGACAATGTATTTTTATGTCCTAATTATGACATTAGGCAATGAAATTGAACTCCATTAGGAGTGAAAAGGTTGTGCTGTTATTGCATAAGACTACACTGGCCAGCAGTATGCAGCGGGTCTGTAAAATACCACCCACAGTAATCCTCCTCCATGGGAAATGTCATGTATATACTGAAAGACTGACTTCTTACGTCAGATGTTTTTCAGGTAATGCTATTCCTAAACAAAGAGATATACTCATAAGTAAAGAAATTCAACTTTTTTTTCCCCCGCATTACTAACAATTCAGGATAATTTAAATTTATACGAAAATAACCATGTACACAATGGTGATAATTTTCAAGACTCATCTTTCTGCAATACCTGTCATTTTGCACTTAATTTCTCATCACAGAACATCAATTATTATCAAGTTACAAAGATAACACATTTGCAGAAAATAAACTACTGTTATTACAGTAAAGAAGTGGGTCATCACATCTTGGAAAGGGTAAATTACTGAACTGCATTTGGTGAAAGCATTGTCAGAATGATAAAAGATATCAGATGAGACCACATTAACCCACTTTGTTGATGCCACGTGTAGCAGCAATGTTACTTATTTCTACTGCATTTTGATAGCTGCATACCAGAGACTGTTTATATAAACCTGAAAGCTCTCCAAAGAGCAATATACTAAGTCCAGACTCCATGTACCTTGCTGCAGGGCTCTTCCATAACCAATCCTGAAGATTTTCCAAAGGCAGGAAACAGAGCTTGTCCCCAACAGGGTCCTAAGCACAGCAATGGACTGCTTCTTCCCAGAGATATCCACGCAGCTATGGTATTTTGATATTTAAGAGAAAGACAGGTTCTATGCAAAATCCCTGGCACATGCTATCAGAAAAGGTTATTTTGCTGTCTTTACTGAGTGAAACCACCACAGAATCACAGCAGCTAATAGCTATTTAACACAGCAAAGGTATGAAAGTGCAGATTTTACAAGGTACCAATCATGTGATTTGCTCACACACCTAGGAGAGTGCATAAGCTTAAGTGTTCTGCTGTATTGGAAATAGAAAACAGATTTAAACATGCTTCTATGATAACATAGCCAAGTGATTTTCAGCATACATTTTTCAGTGTTCTTCAGCTCAAATTTAATAATAAAATACCAACATTGTCTAAAGGCTCATTTTAAGATCCACTGCAAAAAATGGCATTGGAGAACCTGCTTAGCCTTTGGTTCCAAGTCATTTCAAGACAGATTGGTATTCAACAAGAAACAAAACACTGCTTGATGGATTGAAAAGCATTTCTTTAAGTGGATTAAAAGACTACAACAGTCAAGATGTTTCTATTTGTGCTCCACACAATTATGTTCTTTAAGGAGTCTGTGTTAAAACTGTTACCATGGTGTCTATATTCTAAGGTTACATGTTGACAAGCATGCCATTAAAGAACAATCAGACACTCCAGTGAGAATATGCTCCTTATCAGAGCTAAACTGTTTTTAGACAGATTGTTCTAGCCATGTGCTTAGCACATTCAATTACCTACTTTTAACAACAACCATGTTTTTTCAAATAATAGCATAAACTGTATCAAAATTATATCAGATTTTCACCATTTGGCCATGCTGACTTTTAATAATTAAGTATCAAAAAGTCATATTTAGGAAAACTTATCTAATTCATCAAGAACCCAACATTTTCATTGATTCAGCACTAATTCCAAAGCAGGAATCCCTTCAGCACCCAGCACTGTAAATGAGCAAATTCTTATAAGATGACAGTGAGCCTGTATTTGCAGTGGCTTCTACAGACAAAGCATGCTCTTCATGCACTTTCTATCCATCACAGCTGTAAATGAAGATTCATTGTTCTGTTACGCACTGAAGATCACAAGAGTTCTAGGGACAAAACTCTCTGTCCCTGCGTAACACTGCATACACCAAGACAATAATCTAAACCCGAACCAGAGTCTAAGGAAGGCTTCCCTTCCAGTACAAAAATAGAGCATGTTTATACTTCAAGTTAATTAACCTCATGTTAGAATGCTAAGAGAAGATGCTTTTTGATTCCATGACTCAAATGGCATTTGATTCATCCTCTAGTTAAAGTGCAAATACTGGAGAATGTAGAACTTAGCTTTTTGCTAAGACGTCTGCACTAGGTTAGCTACTTAAGTTACAGAGATGCCTTTTTTTTTTTCATTCAGCAATAACAATACCATCATCTGTAGTAGACTTCACTATGTATTTAAAGCAATGTTCATCTGCTAGAGAAATTTTCTGTATGACATATTAGAATTGGGTAAAGAAACAATTTATATTATTTATTTTATTTAATTCTATAAAATACTGTGTTTCACTTAAGGGACTTAGTGCCTTAAGCAATAAACAGAAGTATGCAATAAATGGCATATGTGGGATCTATTAACCTAAGTGCTTGACTGTGCCGTCTAAATAATCCCCTTCAGCATTTCAAAGTCTATATAAAAAAAAATGACTGCTAAGAAATTTTATTTACTAAAAATAAAAGATTAAAATAGATTCCAAGTGTGCCTCAGACTACGGGCTACTGCTGAGGATTTAGTGGCAATGCTGGCCTATTTTTGACACCTGAAGGTTCATCTTCCCTCTCTCAGAAAATCTTCTGGAAGTATGAAGCAGAGTCACGATACAGGTGAAGCAGGAACATGTTTGTACAGGTAAGTATTTGCAGCAATCCACTTCCATCTTACGTGGGCAAAGCAGATCAAAAGCATTTCTAACTTACTCTCTTACTCCTTTTCAGTGTCACTACCACATGTTTTCTCATGCTGTGAATTTGTGGACAGCCTGTATGATCCAGCAGGCCAAACTGACCTAAGCCGGATGGATGTCTGTCCTTTTTCCCACTTGCAGCATCATTCTACAAAATCCAAGAAAATTGCCCAAAGATGTTCAGCCAATATGAAGTCACACAGTTCAGGTTTCAGACCTTTATGACTGTGGGGGAGACAGGTGATAAACTGGGAAAACAACACAAGGAGGTCTGTTCCTCCCTATTCACAACCAACTCTCAAAGCAGAACAAAGATCTGACCTTTCAGTGAACAAGGGATAAAGCAAGTTACCTTGCATTGGACACCAACCCCTAGAGGTCTGTTATACTGTCAACAGACCTGCCACTTACCCTGCGTGCCAGGATTGTTAGCAATACAGTTAGCTAACGGTATGTTAGCACATACAGTCAGCAATTCACACTGCAATAAAACTTACAGAACTGCAGCAGTGGCTCACAGAAATCAGGACAAAACTGATCTCTTGGATCAAAATGAGAATAAATTCCCATCCTCAAACCTTGAAAGTTTTTGTTACCTTTCCCATATCTTCTATATCTCTCTGTATAAAACGGAATACGTGACATCCTAACATATTTACCAGCAATTATGTCACGCGTCAAGTCTTCAGCAACAACTTCAATTATATATAGAAAAACAATCATTTGCTTTGTGTCCTTTTCCTTCCCATAAATTCCTTAATGGATAAGAAAGAATTTTTTTGCATCCCCAAAATAATCAAATGAGCAGGGATTATACCAAGAAACATCAATGTTAATTAAAAAATGGATTAGCAATTAAAGAATTGAAGTACGTTAGCATTGATCTCCAGCATGAAATAGTTGTGATCAATGAACTAATCTGTAAATTTGATTATATTGAGTAAATCCTGTTTACCAAAGTATTCTATAAGCATATTTTACAAATAAAAGGAAGGAAAGAGCAGGAAAATCCTGCTCTTAATAGATAAAAAAAATTTAAGAAGTAAAATTATCACACTAGTGTTTCGAAAGGAACAGAACAATTACAATTTCTCCTTCAATAAGGTACTCATACAGACATACCTAATCTTCACTGGAACAATACTGAGGATACATCAAATCATGACACATCTTCTGGACACCAGAGAAATGGAACTGGCACACTGAGCTCATTTCATACATAACAGAGCAACAAACTCTTCCTTTTTTTAATTTATTTTTTTTATTATTATTTTTTCTAATTTATTCTTTTATTTCTTATTTATTCTTGCTTTTATACAAGACTGTGCTACTTTACCATACTGCTAGACAGGAAAAGGAAATATGATAAATTGGTGGAGACACACTTTCATACCTGTATAACTATATTTATTCTAAGAACAATATCAAGACAACTGCATTGGTTAAAAAAAAAAAAAATCATGCCTCTGACTGACAAGTTAAAATAGCATAAAATTGTTTAGACCAAGCTTAGTACTGAATGTGAGACTAAACCCAGAGTAAGTAAGCACTGCTAATTGGCAATAATTGAAGCATGAAATGACAAGTAGTGAGATATGCTATTTAATTTCCTTTTTTTTAAAAAAAAAAAGGAGATGATTTTTTTTCTAGTTGCAGGTAACAACATTTTACTGAGAAGACAAAAGGCACCCAAACTCTCATTTTTGTCTGTAACTCTAAGTTACATTATGGGTCAAGATGAAATGGTTGCATTCCGGAACTTCTCAAATAATAGCCTGAATGAAGAGAGATAAATAAAGGGTACCAATTTAAGGAAATGTAAGACAACACAATGCACTTCATGTGGAAATGCAGAATTCCTTCCAGTTCTTTTGTCTCCCACTAGCTAGGAGAAAACACCACTTGATTTTTCTACGCAGTCATTGTTACAAAATCTTAAATAATGGAAGTGACAAAGCCTGAAACACATCAGATCCAACACTACCAGAATAGAGAAACAACTGTGATGTCATTTGAGATCATGAAATCACAAAGAATCACAAGGCTGGAAAGGACCTACAAGATCATCTATTCCATCTGATTCTTATAGGTAGTGAGAACCATATACATTGAGAAGAGAACTTTTATCATTCACTGAATGAAAATAAACTAGCTATAATACCAGAATTCAACACAAGGTAACAGAAATAAATTCAGTACTCAGACTGTTAAACATTTATTTATCCAGCTTTATCTCAGTTTACAGGCCCTCTAAAAGACAGCTGAATTGTCTGAAAATTAGGTGCATTCCAGCATCAACCTAGAGTCAGGGAAGCCCTTTAGTCCACCAAGTGTGTAAGACACCAGTAAGTTTGGCAATAGTCAGGCCTCAGAGGAATGAACAGTAAGGCAGACGTGCAGAATGGATCAGTCAACAGCAAGGATAGAACAGCCACATTCTGAAAGTCTAGAGGTTGGATTTTGGAGTAACTACAGTCTGCTCCCAGGGACTGAATATCAATTACTGCTTGAAGTACACTATGTGGACTACTGGAGCACCTGTTTAAGCTCAAAGGAGTCCAGTTCACATTATGAGAAAACTGGAACATGAATTAAAGTGAAGTAAGGGAGAATAATCTGATTGCTTTCAAAAGTTCATTCCTGATCTGAGCAACTAACACAGATGCACCTAATGCCTTGCAAGAGCACAGCTGTTCCAAAATCCATATTCCATTGCTCTTAAACATAGAGGTAAATAAATGACTATTTAAACAGACCAGCTTAGAGTTCTTAACTGTGTCTATCACAGTTGAAAATATATTCCCAAATAACCTGTGAACTACAAGAGGTTAAATGTAAAATATCAGGTAAAATGGAAAATATAGAAATGATTCTATCTTGCTTTTGTCTCTTAGAGAGTAACATTTCTGCATTAGGATTTTCAGAATCACTATATAACAACTAAACTTGAATACAGCAGTGTGCTTAATAAATTTCTCTTCATTTTAATTTTTAAAATGCTTTTTAAAAATTGGGTTAATTTTTAAAGATATACTGAAAGTCTCATGGCTGGTATGTTACTCCTTAAATGGAATTCAAGTAATGCAGTTTTAAACCTTTTTCAAAGATTCGGGCTAGAAATGGGACAGCTGATGGGTGCTGCTGTAACTCTCTGAAACAATCATCCCAAATCTCCAACAGAAAATAATCAGATATTTTGAAGTCCCACTCTTCCTCACAGCAAAACTAGAACATATGAGAATAACTAAGAATTAGTGAGATCAACGGAGGTCAAAACTAAAGAACTGAATGGTAATTTTTACACATTGAAAGAGCTGTTTTTTTTCACAGAAGTGTAATTTTACAGAAATTTGGAAGTCAACTGCAATCACGAACATTTTGTCAAACTATATAATGAATGCTACTGTTTTCCATACAGCCCATATGAAACCATGAAATCCTATACATTCAGTCAAACCTTCTAGCCGATACACTCAAGATTTCTGGTTATTCCCTCAACAGCAGTCCCCCCTCCTCCCCTTTTTTTACATTTTTTTTAAATTTTTTTTTAAGAAGAGCAGTATATAGGTTGGAAAAAAAGAAGTTAAGGTGTCTCCTGAAATATCAAGAGCAATCTTTGGCAATAATACATATGCACTGGTTATTCACGGACTTCATCAGCTTCCAGCTTTTGAAGATAAGTCTCCCTTTGTGCATTTGACTTAGGGAGGAAAGAAATTTCAGGTTATTAGCTCACACCACTTAATCTGGTGTATTTGTAAATCTATAAAGTTGATTGCAATGGGAACTGAGCCCAACTTCATTTCAAAAAGGTCTGTGAAGCTTTTCTTGTGAAGAATACCGTGATTCTGTAAAATATAAGTTTTCTCCAAGTAGGTTATCTATTTTTCCTACACAGTCCATTTAGCAACAATTCACTTAAACACATAGGTACAAATATTTAATATAGATGCCTGCATCATTACATGCTACAGCATTACCAACCTTCAGATTTGATAAGAAGCCTTGCAATATTTTTTTTTTTTGCTTCAGCCTCAATGCTCAACATTTTGCCTATCAGACAAAGGACAGGAATAGCGTTAAAGTTTCCTAATCGTGTTTTGCACATTTTTTTGGATGCTCCTTATTGCCAAAATTCCTAAGTGAGTCATGAATTATACACGTACAATTTAAGATTGCCTGCATGGGTTATTTACTGGCCTTTAGAAGCATAAAGAAAGAATAGACCCACTATAAACAGGCTTTCCGGAAACCACAGCCACATTACACATTACCTGCACAAGTGCTGAATTGACAGAAAAGAAGAAAGGCAGCAAAACATAAAGGGAGAAAGGGAAAAGTGGCATCAACCCAAAACAAGGTGGTTTAATAATATGTACATCCTTAAGAGAGCTTATGTCAGAAACTGCATAAAACAGACTCAAACACTACAGTTGGAATGGATTTAGCACTTGTTAATTTTAGGCTGACCATGCCATTACTTTAAGATAAACAAATGGGACCACTGATTCAATCACAGTATTGTAAACCACAGTTTACAATTATAAAACCATAAACCACAGCTGCACGATATCTATGTGTGACTAAACATCCATATCATTCATCAGACTGAAATTGTACAGGTAAGAGAAGGACAACATGGTCACAATGCCATATAAAAGAAAATTCTATACAGCTTTATGACAAAAACACAGCTGACTACATTATTGCAAATTTAGCAGCTTCCTGTTTCTGTTCTTTTTTAGGTAAACTCTCTATTTTTGAGCATCAAAGCACACACTTTTAAAACAATAAATAATTTCAGAACTCTCCAATTTATATCCAGTGGCTTTTCCTTAAATTATAAAACTTTCTACGTGCATCTCCAGTAACCGTAAAAAATAGAAATGGGGAAAAAAGTAGAATGGCCCTGTTGGAATCTTCTCTAGTGTATATGATGTTACCAAAAGACATCAATTTCTACAGGTAGCTTAGAGTCCAAGAACATTAATAATTTCAGACGATCTACCTGCAATCTAAAAAATAAAGCCTAAACGTGTAAAAAAAACCTGATTCTCATTCAAGTTTTATAGGAAAAGCTGAACGTATTAATATTGTCAAAAGGAAATCTATGTGATTTTATGTATTTACCTAGCTGTTGCACTAGTTAACACCACACTGAATTGAAACCTGACAAAAAGTATTTCAGGTTTTCACAGCAGAAATCTTATATCCTTATTTGCTTTGTGAGAATGTTCTATCTGCCAATTTTGATTACATTTAGATTAGCTTACTTCAAAACAGTAGGCTGACACTTTTTCAGAAAAAAAAAAGCAAACTTAAAAATAAAAAAAAGTTTAAAAGCTGAATTGTGCATATTGTGCCTTTCATTTATCCATAGGGTAACCAACTCTACTGCTTTTTTCCAAAGGTATTTTAATCAGAAAAGAGAGGCATTGGAAGTGATTTACTGCAGTTAATGTTCAGTTCCGCCATTTCATAACTCTAAGTATCGATGAAAGTATCTTTGCTACATAAAAAAGAAGTGCTTTGCAAAAGTGTCTCTGTATATCAGCTGGTTTTCATAATGATATTCTCTATTTTTATATTTGTCTATATAAACAATGAACAAATGTCTCTCTTGCTATAAGTCAAGTATGTTCCTTTTTGGCATCTTGAAATAAAACCTGTTTCATAACCATTCACATGATTTCAGGTTCACATAAAGAATAGGAAATAAGCTGTTTTTCATTTTACTCTTGGAAAGAAAATGAGACTGGAGAGATTATTCAAGATTTTTTTAAGTAGTAACTACATCTGCACAGTCATTACAGAAATTTAACGTAGAAAATTTTCTTATGGAAAATGACATTTCATAAAAACTACACACTGGAACATTCTTGAAAGGAGCTGCTAGTAGAAAATACTGTATTCTTGTCTTGATGTGTGAATAAAGACCATGGGGAAGGAAAAAAAGGAAGACGCGGCAAGTTCCTTTTTTTTTTTCTTCTTCTTTTTTTTTTTTAATCCATGAAACAGATAATCTGAACAACAATCTGAAAAGTTAAAGGCCCATCAGTAATGTGGCTCTGGGCAGCCTGGTCTAATGGTTGTTGAGCCTGCCCACAGCAGAGAGGTTGAAACTAGATGATCTTTGAGATCCTTTTCAATCCAGGCCATTCTATGATTCTATGAATGACAACTCTGGGTTATCTCTGATTATTCTTGGATGAACACGTGACAGGTTCCAGACTCTTTCTGTGCTTGGTAGAAATCACCATATGATACAGGAGAGTGACCCCCAGATCCTTCTCTAATTGTATTTGTCTACAAAGCCTCTCTGTATTAATCTTACTTCTTGTCACAATAACGCTTCTTAGTAACATTGCTTGCAGATGAAAAAAAAAACACAAAAAACAGTGACTCAGTAATGTTGGTCTAAATATTAACAGAACATACAGGTAAGGCAGCAGAACACATGTACACATGCCTCTGTAATAATGTAGTCCTGCATCTTAGATTCCACAATTCCATTTTAACAACATCAGGGGATGTGGTATTTTAAGAACTCCCTTTCCTCTCTTGTTTTTGGAAAGGTACATTTCACATAATTTTATAGCCTGTGCCTACAGCATTGTGACAATGATGTAGATGAAATCTATTATAATTAGACTGATTGTGACCAATGCAGTCTTCATTCCACAAGTTTGAGAAGACATGGAGGATGTTTTAGAAAGCTCCCATACTTTGCAAAGCCTGGCAGCTGCTTAAGGAGGTAGCAGAGCATTTCCAAAAAGATTCCTCTCTTTGGAAAAGGGGCTATTGCTCTGTCAGCGACTCAGCTCCAGTGAAGCCCACATGGAAACAACTGTAGTGGAAATGTTATTGGCAGCTTTGTACAGTTCCCTCCCAGTTGTATTTTCCATATTACACTTTATAAAGTAGGAGTTAAAGAATAACTTTCAAATTGCAGTTTATTTAAAAAAAAATGAAGCCATGAGACTATGAAGGCTGGCAACCAACACAAGCTTAGAGCTGAACCTTTACCCTCGCAGACTGTCATAACAATTTCTTTGAAAAGATTGCTACATAAACTAAACAAGCAGACAGGTCTTTGTGTTCTCACACAAATGGAAACTATGTCATATAAAAGAACTTTAATGGTCAAATGACACTGGCTTTTTCTGTGGCAGAGTTTAAGATTTTCATCTTTTCATTTTTCCTTTTTTTCCACTTCAAACACACATTCTATCATGCATCAGAGCAGCACAAATGGACAAATGCTATCAGAAGTTTCAGTTGCACACAGTATTTCATTTCTGTTTTTTCACTATCCATTGAATTTTGCCTAGTGTTAGTGGATGTATTGGTACTGTACTGCATTTTATAAGACTTCACAAGGAAAAACTATTACATTACTCTACATTTGGTGAAAGAACGTTACAAAAGAAATGCTGTAGAATTTATTAAAATAAAAGTGCCAATAAGATTTTACTTTAATACCTGAGGGAGAAATATGATAATCTGCTCGAGATAGAAAAAGATGCATGCACTAGGTGCTCTACTAATTACAGCTGCTTTGGTGGGCAGTATCATTGGTGAAACAGATGTTAGAGACCTATTAACAAAAGTTTTTCAAACATCTGCTTACAATTTTAAGGTAATTGTAAATACAGCACAGAAGGTCAATTGGGCTCATTAAGGTCTATGTGCAAATCTACTGCTACAGGTTTTTTTTTTTTGGTAATACTGACTTTTTTTAACACAGGAAATAGAGTTTAATAGCAACTTGTGTCAATTTTGATTGTGATTTCATATAACAACAAACAACAATTGCATGCCCTATGCTTCAGCAAATAACCCATTTTCCTTCCTCTTTTTCCTTTCTACCTACAGCAGGCTGCCGTAGTTCTATGAGGTGAAACTCAAGGCAAAGGAAAGGTTATAAATTGGGCAATTACAGAGAAATGATTGATTTTACTTTTAAACAACAACTATGAATCTTGTTCGGAAATTTTCATTTGTTGGGCCAAAGACAAATGAGTTTTGATTACAACGCATGCTTATGATATGCAAATTATTCTTAAGAACTGGATTCAGTAGCCTCTTTAAAGTGTCAGAACAAGAAGACGGATGTTCAGCATATCTGAAACATGCTCTTGATTGGAAGCACCCTTCATTAGTCTTTCTCAAACTGGAACAACCCAGTAACAGTGTTGTCCAATGAACTACTCAAGACATAATCCCCAGACCAGCAACGGCTGATAGAGGGTAAAACGCTTCTATTTTGGCTGTTAGCGCTCCAAATTCAGTAACGGTAACTTGCACAGGACTTTCCAAGGTTGGTTCTTTGAGAAGACATGCAGTTCAGTTGTTATAACAAATTACAGGTTTAACTACCCAAGCGATGTTGCACTGAAGCACATTTCTAATAGTTACACACTTCGTGAAAGGGCTCAACTGCTGTAGCAATCTGTAGCAAAAAAGCTTCCTGAATCTATTCAGCTAAATTCTCCAGAACTTGTTATCCATCTGGAAATTTTCCATGCAATATATGAGCCTTAAAGCATTTCTGAAAAAGAGGATGAAAAATGCTATGACGCAGAGATCAGTACCTATTAAAATTAGTCCGAATTCTTACAATGAAGTTAATAAATTTTTAAGTACTGATCTATCAACAAGTAAAATTAATTATTTTGCAATATTTGAAAAAGAATAGGTGAATAAGCAATTTTAAAGACAACTCAATACATTTTTTAATTCACAAAAGGATAATTGGATTTCAAATATCCTGAATTTTGTGGCTTGTACAAAATGTGAAGTAGTTTAAGTACTTTGAAGCACATTTTACAGCAAACCTAGCTTAGGAAATCAACACTAGTCAGCATGTTTTACTACCAGTAGCAACACACAGCTGAAATCATTAAAAATAAATTAATATAGATGAAAGTATAAAACTCGTAGAAGTTCTTTATATCTGCAATGTTAAAGCTGTGCTCATATAGATCTGAAAAAGTAATATGAGTCCTTCTTGTCCAAACAACAGCTAAATCTGAAAGCAAACATCAGAGCTTTCAGAAAACATTCCCATCAATAAAGACTTGTCTTTACTTAGCTTGGCCCAATGCTGCCTACTTTAAAAACTTATCACCCTATCCATCTTCTCCGTGCCTTACTAGAAAGGATATTTTCAAAAAATTTTCAATTTTTTTCCAAGCCATTTTCCTTCATCTTGCATTTATGATTCTAAATAGACTGTGGACTTCTTTATTTCTTGTAAAGGAAGTGGGTAGCTTAATTCTGTAGGGCTGAGGAGCCTGCTGATTATCACTGATAATTTCAAAATAAAAAAAGAGCAGTTGGCATGTTTTTAAGCTACCAGTCAAAATTAGCTACGTATAATGTTATTAACTGTACCTTTGAAATTGGGTAAGTAATAAAGTTAAACTTAGTCTTTGTTTTTAAAATCCACAACCCACAACTGTGGCAGTTCTAGAGACTATAGGTACATATAACTTTAAAAAAAGGGGAAATTTTAGTGAGACAGATTATCCCATCTAACACCTTCCCCTCAGAATTCTAACTACTTTTAAAATGGATTTGCGTGGCAAGGGTGATTTGAGCAAACCAAGCTTCTTTCACTGCATTGATCAGGACAGTTTTCCCGCCTGAGGAAGAAAAGAGGGGGAAAGATGCAATATTTTGGAATAAAAAGAGAACTATGTACATCTACACATAAAGAATTAGAAAAGAAGAAAAGCTACAATTACCATTTCCAGCAACTTCTTAAGAGTTTCTCATATTAATATTAAACTAACCTCACCTTTTGCAAATTAAAATGGAATGCATCTAAATAACAAAAAGCAGCACCAAAATAACAGATGATGAAAGGATTTGCTCCAGCTGAGAAAGATGTAAAAGATGAGGTTCTACAAAGACCATTAAGTATTCACCAGCTCATTGCAAATTGCACTAAACACTTGGTAAAGAAACATTTGGCAGACATTTGCAATATTTAAACCAAACATGTTCCTTACATTGAAGGATAACTTAACTACAGAAAGGGTTTGTTTTGGAACAATGTCTATAGCATAAAAATAATCTGTCCTTCTCTCTTGGCAAAGCTGGATTTACCAAGGAAGTAACAAGAGAAAATCATGACTACTTACGTGACAAATCCACGTTTCTGCCATTTAGATACTTAATATTACTTCTGTATTATGATATTACATACAGGTTTGGATAATAAAGAAAACCTGTCTTTTAAAAATTGCAATAGGACTTTAAAAATTGCTATATTTATATAATCTTGTCTTAACAAATGTAGCTTATACAAAACTGCAAATACAAAACTGCTTTCTGAAGTTAAAGTCTTCCATATTTTAGATTTTGCTATTCCTCTGTTAAATACCTCCTGCAGGCTTTAAACTACATTTCTAAGTGTGATTTACAAAAGTTAAAACATAACCTAAACCAAGTGAAATCTTTGGGATTTTCTTCTCCCCTCAACCTCCAAGCAGAAAGAAGCTTTTGAAGAAGCATGCAGGTACATATACAAGTCATTAGAAATGCTAAAATGCTAAAATTATTATTAATGCTAAAATTAAAGTATTGGTAGGTTCCATTTTTGGAAAATCACCCTTAAAGACAAGACAGAAATGAAGGCATCTGTTCATAATTAGGATTAAAGATATCCTTGGCACAATTAATCATTCTATCAATATCATTGCTAGGCAGCATTTCTAGATTACTTTTCTGACATACAAATTTCCTAGAACCAAGTCTGTAGATCTACACATCTTATAGCTAATGTGGTCCATACTTCAAGATTTTATCTGCATAGTAAGCTAAAAGGAGCAACTCAGATTCATGTGGGATTTCCAAACTAGCTTTCACTACATGAGCTTGAGTATCAGTAAAAAATGACAGGAGCAGCAAAGAACAACACTTGAGCTAACTCACGTTAGGAATCCATGCTGAAACAGAAACTACAATGGTGCATGTGCTGGTTGGAAACTGATTCAGAGAAGCCATGCAAGCTTCAGAACTGAGAGGATCCAGAAAACTACCGGCATGTCAGCCTGCCTTTGATGCCAGAGAAGGTTATGGAACAGATCACCTTGAGGGAGATCACGTGGCAGGTACAGGACAAATGGGGATCAGGCCCAGTAAGAATGAGTTCGTGAAAGACAGGTCCTGCTTGAACATTCTCGTCTTCTTCTATGATCAAGCAACCCCCTCATGGCTGTTGATGTAGCCTACCTAGACTTCAGCAAAGCCTTTGACCCTGTCTCCTACAGTATTCTCCTGAGGAAGTTAGCAGTTCATGGCTTGGACTGCTACACTCTGTGATGGATAAAGAACTGGCTGGATGGCTAGGCTGATACAATGGTGGTGAATGGAGTTAAATCCAGCTGATGACCAGTCACAAGTGGCTTTCCCCAGGGGGGACCATCCTGTATAATATCTTTATTGATGATCTGGACAAGGAGAATGAGTGCACCCTCAGTAAGTTTACAAATGACACCAAGTTGGCAAAAAGTGTCTGCCTTGGGTAGGAAGGCCCTATGGAAGGATCTGGGCTAGCTGGATTGACAGGCTGAGGCCAGTGGGATGAAGTTCAACAAAACTAAGCGCCAGGTCTTGCACTTTGGCCATAAAAATTGCAGACAGAAGACTGGAAGACTGTGTTGAGGAAATGTATCTTGGGGTGATGGTCAATGCTTGGCTGAATATGAGCCAGCAGCGTGCCCTGGTAGCTTAAAAGACCAAAGGCATCCTAACTTGTATAAGAAATAGCATATCCAGTAGAACAAGGGAGATGACTGTCCCCCTATACTCAGCTCTGGTGAGGCTGTACCTTGAGCACTGTGTTCAATTTTGGACCCTTCACTACAAGGAAGATATTGAGGCCTTGGAGCACATCCAGAGAAGGGCAACAAGTGAGGGGAGCACAAGTCTTATGGTGAGCAGACGAGGGAACTGGGATTGTTTAGTCTAGTCTTCCCTGAGCCTCCTCTTCTCCTGACGTTATCACTCTCTACAACCATCTGAAAAAAGGTTGTGGTGAGGTGGGGATTGGCCTCATCTCCCATGTAACTAGCAATAAGATTAGAGGGAATGGCCTCAAGTTGTACCAGGGGAGGTTCAGGTAGGAAAGGGTGGTGAGGCAGTGGAGCAGGCTGACCAGGGAGGTTGTTGTGTCACCACCATTCCTAGAGATGTCCAAGAAATGGTTAGATGTGGTACTAAGGGACATGGTTTAGTGGGGAAATACTGGTGGTAGGTGGACAGGTGGACCAGATGACCTCAGAAGTTTTTTCCAACCCTGGTGATTCTATGATTCAGATCAAGACTGATTTCACTGGACTACAGTAGTTACAACTACCTTATGCCAAATAAAGCACTCCATGTCAGTATTTTGACTAGGGAAGTTTGCAAGCACCCCTTTCTACACACTCTTCTCTTATTGTTAAACACTTGTTTGACATCTCCAGCTCTTTTTCCCCTACATTGTTCTCTAATATCAGCAGGGTATCATTTGCATCAGGGCATATCTAACACAAATTAAATCAAGAGATTTTGAACAGTGCTATTCCAGGAATGAGTAAGACAGATATGTTCTATTTCACACTTCTGGAAGAAAGTTACTGGATTGTAAAATTGCTGTTACTGTCACCAATTTTCAGGAAGCCTTCTGATACATTTAACAAAAATGCTAATAACTGTGTTAAGATGAGAAGTTTATATCATTTTAAAATAGCATATCTCTAATCCCAGTGAAAGAAATTATCTTGATGGCTCCACTCCCCTGACAGTAGCAAGCAGCTTCTTCTTGAATAGAACTTCACATGGTTTAGACAATCCTGTGCACCAACTGACAATCACGAGAGATGTC
The DNA here is from genome assembly GCA_035772895.1 of Perdix hodgsoniae. NCBI lineage: Eukaryota > Metazoa > Chordata > Aves > Galliformes > Phasianidae > Perdix > Perdix hodgsoniae. The sequence continues at coordinate 5,311,359 of JAPSGF010000036.1, read as the reverse complement.
AATTAAAAGCACAGAGTTTGAACAATTATATAAATTTGTGAATGCTGAAAATAAGAAAAATAATCAGGTTTCCATCCTCTACACACAGCTCCTCATCTTCATGCTTGCTGTAGAGCACTTAGTACTTCCCACTTATCTCTACTAGATGTCCTTTTTTAGTCAGTTTCCAGAGCAAACTCATCTAAACAGGATTACTAAGCTCAAATTAAAATCTTAAAACACTGCTGACACTGACTAAAATTGAGCAAGTGAAAATGTCTGTAGGTTAGTAGTTAGTTTCCCAGCCAGAAATACAGACACTTCCAAAATTCGGCTTTCATGAAAGTTTCTAACTGTTTACATCAGTCTGAATCAGGACTACAACTTGTTTTTCATCATGCCCCCTGAAATGGGGGCATGATGTGCTACGATCTCAACTCAGACAAATTTCTCAAATTAGATCTTCCTGTACATAGCTGCACCAATGACAATTCCATGTACACAACCACAAAGAAGACATGCTGTTTGTATCTAACAAAATATTTTTCCTTTCAATTAGCTGGATTTTTAGAGAACTAAACAGGGGGTTTCTCTGGTAACCTGCAATTTTTTACTGGACAGTACTTCAAAATGGTTGTCCTCGTCTGTGTCACTCACTCCTGGAAAGGACACAGTGCTCTTATCACAGTAAAAGAGCAGCAACTATCACAAATAGACCTTCAAATTACCTATCAGGAGTAACAGTGCACAAAAAGGAAATATTGCATCCCTAGCAAAACAAACCAATGAACCATCCACATGAACCACCACTTATCCTATGCAGTGTAAATGAAATTGTGGTATACGGTCATCCAGTCACCTAACCACAGTAAGGAAATATTGTTTCCTCAGAGGAATTCTTTCTCAAGGTCTCTGTTTAAGCACTTCATACTTCCATAACTCTGTCATAAGTACTTGGCAGAAGCTGTAATACAAACATAACAAATGGCAACTCTTACCAGAATCCAAACTATAGTCTCCAAAACTTGGTCCTCTAGAGACATGTATTTTATACAGCAGTTTCATACGTGTAAAGATGTATCCAAGTGGAGCTGGAAGCTACAGCTGCCAGAAGCACAGTAGTCACTCAACTATATTCCTAGTTCTAAGCATTGCTGCATTTGAGGAGGATATTGTAAGAGGATGTTGTGACAAGGTATAAAAATTTGGGGCGGTATTTCACAACATTCAGAGAGCTTACTGGAAGATCTGTCATCCTTTTCTTTGGTAGTATTTCCAAGGTGTTTTCTTGTCAAACATTATAAACAAGGGATTTGTGGGATAATTTCTAGCCAGAAGTTTAGAGCTTATGTTCACAAAGATGCTTTGAACAACCAAAGGCATATAGGATACGTGGAGAAAGCTTCATTTCTTCTCCCCAAAACCATGCAGAAGGACCACTAAGAGTTTCAGAAGTGGCATTTTCTCTGCCATACTGTTATAGAATTAAATTAGAAAAGAAAACCCACTTCAATTCAGTTGGGAGTGGGTCAAAGGGTGCAATCTGTATTCCCAAACGAGCTTCCAAGGATTTCCTCTTGCTTACATTTCTATTGGGCACAATATAAACATTTCCATAAACAAATATCAAAAAGTTTGTGTTATGAGAAACAAATATCCAAATATCGAGAGCACAACTTTCTTTTTGTAGTAACCTAAAAGCAACTAATCAGAAGTATTCCATGTTATGAATCAGAAATCATGTGTTTTACACACTCTCTGTGTAACAGCTCTAGAAATTATGTATCATATACCATGTTTTATTCAGAAAAATTCGGCATAAACCATTTCTCACCATACTCTGCAGCATTCTTCTCCTTTAAACATTAACATAAATGTCTGGTTTCCAGAGGGCCAACAACTTTTACTTCAGACATTTCTTTTAAGGTGTGCAACATAACCACACAAAAGCCATTTAGAAAGATGCTTGCTGATCATTACATTCATATGGAAGAGGGTGCATCTTTGGCTTTCTACTTTTGCACCTCTGTTGCATTATACTGTCCAAGAAACTGCATTTTCCACAAGCATTTATATTCCTCCTTATTTGGTAATTTTTATTCAGCATCTTATATTACACATAGAACTAGAAATTTCCCATAAAGACAACAATTGAACTAGTGTCACTTAAAACCTAATGAATAAATTTTTATTTTAGTAATTGTTTGAGATATTTGTAAAAATGAAACCTAACAACTCAAATCCTCCTAAGCACTGAAATAATGTTATTTTAGTAAATTTCTATCAATAAAATGAGAAAGAGCTCCCTCAAAATTTTCCCAATTTTAGTCTGTCAGAAACCTGTAAAGAAAAAATGCATGAAATTACAACTAAAGTTAGAAGGATGATGAACAAATCACACTTACTTTTCTCAAAAGTTATAACCCAGCTTTATTGGAATGCTCTCATTTGTCCCTGAAAACACACAGCACAATATTCACATATTAAGAACATCAGAGGAGATCCTTGAGAATTATTACTGATAATACCCAGAACAGGACTAAGCTTGCTCAAATTCTAAGCATAAAGAAATCAGAGTACATTTGTTTGTCAACTTATTCATATAAATGTATAAAAAGAATGCCTTAAAGTACCATGAAGCCATTTCAAAAGATTAAATTTTGTCATATAAAAGACTAGGAAAAAAAAAAAACACAACTTGCTTCATTTCATAAGCAATCCCATGCTTACGTTATTAAAGCTTACAAATGCAAATACATTTTGCATACTCAAGTGTACTTGAGTACAATCTAAACAAAAAATCCAAATATCTTCTATTAGATGTATACACAAAATAAATAAATATATTTAGAGACTAGCGCTTTTTATCCTGAAAGCAAAATTCTGAAATATATGAAGGAGGAAAAAAAAAAATTATTCAAGAAAACCCATGTTGGACTGTCAAATTCCCACACTGAGGAAGGTCAGATTATACTTTCAGTTGCAGTCTGTAGTCTCAATTTGTATAACTAGAGCCTACTGATAACAACCGTAGATTTCCAGAAAAAAACAACAATGAAGCTGGAAAATGGCCTAGATACAAACAATAACTTTAGGCCCCACTCATGCATCAAGTTCTACTTTGTAACTATCCATAAAGCCACACACAGCCTCAGCAAGAAGTGATTCGACACGCAAGTAAAAACATATGCAAGTCAGTCTTGAAGCAGCAGACAAAATACGGCAAAGAAAACATTATACCAAGTACTTTATGGCTGGGACTATTTCTCTCCCTAATTTATGAGTTAGTTTCCATGCAGAACTTAAATTTATGGAAACTGTTGTAGTGCCATAAAAACAAGGCTTTAAACGATGATAGGCAACTAGATGAGATAATTAAAAAAATAAAAATTATTTCAGAGGAAAAAGAAAAAAAAAGAAAAATGCAAAACCAACTTGCAAAACCAACAATCGTAGCCACCAAAAATAAAGAAGCTGGTCTCCAAGAAGGGCAGGCTAAAGGCCTCTACTGTTGGAAAATTAGGATGCTTGTGCCATTTATTTATACAATCTACTTGAGGCTGACAGTTCCTTGGACTCCTGAATGATCAAAAGAAGCAAGGATTTGGACATAGTGAAGAGCAAAACAAAATATAAACATATTATCATTTCTGGCAGGCAGTGACAAATTTTTTAATTGAATGAGATGAACAAGCAGAATAGAATTTCTTTCTCCACTAAAACTTACCTATGAACTACAGTCTGGCAGAAAAAAAAAGCAGTACAGAGAGGAGGAGAAATTGAAGAAGGGAAACGGGTTCTAGTCAGTATGCTTTGACAAAAGACCAAAACTGTTATATATCCAAGATTATGGACTGGCTGAATCTGAAGGAGAAAAAATTGGCAGTAGAAGCAAGTAAGGTATGCTAAGAATTTCTAGTGTTCTGCTTGAAACGTAAGACCTTAATATGAGCATCTGCCATACAGCTGGTGGTTTAAAACTTACGTAGGTAAAATCAGAGTGGGCATAGAACTAGCTCACATTTTTTGAAACCAAATCCAACTCAGATTACTGGCAAATAATGCAGACACCACGCATATCCCTAGTAACACGAATATCAGTGTTTCAAAACCACCCTGCAGAATTCATTCACACATAAAAAAAACTGTATGTACATGTAAGTAATGCTAGGAAGACCAAATACAGTATGTAATATGGTACAGTGCGGAAATCTATGCACAAATGGCATACACACAAATAATCACCTACTTAGGCAAAACCACATCTAGGGATCATATTCCTACCCTTTTTGTAACGAGGTGGGTAAGAGCCACTGCATAACATGGTTAATGTATTTCAAAACTTAAAAACCAGAACGAAGGACCTCAGATTTACTAGAACGCATAAAACTGAAAACACGCTAAGCAAATATTTTTGCCTCACAGCTCACTCCCTTGATGACAGTAACATCACCAAATAAAAAAAGATCTTTAGTAATACTGAAGTACATAATAGATGGAAAGTAAAACAATGAGAGTTTGTGATTTTTTAAAATTAACAGCTTTCTCAATACACAACCTTCCCCATTTAGTTTTATTAATTAGTTATGTGGCTGAAGCTTATAAACACATTCACAAAAAGATTTTTGTAAATCGGTGTTTAATGATTCTACTAAATACAGAAAAAAAACCAAAACCCACTGTGGTTTACTGAAGACTAGTTCATTCGTATCACCTAGTGCTACATTATCTTACTGCCTTACTTGCTGATCTTACTGCCTGCTGACTATACACCCAGCTAAAATCAGACAGCATGCCTAACAGGTTAGCTAGCAAGAGGGCTGTCATCTCTTCTGTGAATTCCAGAGGAAGGTGCCTGGAACACAGCCTGCCAAAACCCAACTGTCTCTTCCATCAAGACAACACACGCTGTGAAGTCTCCTAGGCCAACAGCCATTAGACATGGAGTGAGACAGAAACACATTCTGCATTAAATGTTTACTTGAACTATCTCATAGTACAATGAAAAGCAAAAAAGAAGTTATAGATAGTTTCACTTCTGGTTTCTTTATATTTTATACATCTCTGACCTAGGACCTAGTAATGTGAATCTAGCTTATGCCTTTTTTGTATAATTACTATCACTGTAAAGAAGCTTCTTTATTTCCAATAAGGACATGATAGATGGTAAATGCAGCTGCATATCAAGCCAAGTGATTAAGACAAGTGTTTCTGGACCCAGTAATCACTACCTTTGTTTCTAAATTTCTTGTTCTAACACCTTCTAAATGTGTATATACACATATAAAATACATTTAAGTGAGGAACAGAATAAGGTGTATGTTTCAAGTATGGGAAGAAATCCACTGAGGATATTAATTAAAGTTATAGAGCCTTGCATTGGTAGAAAGCCTCCTTGACATGAGCTAGAGAACAGTTAAATAAAGGGAAAATTTACATTCAAAATCTCGAAAAATCTAGGGTTACCACACTTTATGAGCCATGTCTAATTTGTATGTGGCACATCTGGCATAATAGATATGATATACAAGCAGGCAAATATTTGAAGTAACAAGTGTTTCTCAGTGCTAAAATAAACACCTCAGCACTTCAATTTTTTGCTCAGCAATTTCTCCTCAGTGGGAGAGGAAGCAGGGCAGGAAGGGCACTTATCTACTGTTACACTTTACCACTTATGAATTATCACTCATTCACTGAGATTTCTAGTTTGAAACCCAAAGAAAAACTTCAGCCAATAGAAAGCATTCCATTTCACTTGGTTCATGCTCACAGTATTTCTCTGCTTAACTTGGCAAAACATCAAAATACAACATTTTCACCCTTCTTAACCTCTACTGTTGGCACACCAGTTTATGAAGCTAATGCATCAGCGCAAATTACTGTTTTCCACCCCCAAACCAATTTAATCCTATTGTTATGAATATCTTCAATTACAGCTTCTGCTGACTGTAGAATATTTATCTCCTTCACATGTAAAGGGCTATAGTTCTTAGCTAGAGTTTTTGGGCTACAGTTTATTCAGTCACTGTTGAAAAATAACTTGCAAATGACTATATATTATCTGTTCTGATCACTGCTGAATGTTGAAAATTCGAACATTAAATTAGATTAATAGCATTTTATCAGGCAGAACACTAATGTTCCAGTTTTCTGTACACTCAAAACTGCCTAGCATAATTTCTGCACTCATGCCATACTGAAAACAAAACAAACAAGAAAAAAATTTAAAAAATAGAACAACCTGGAGCATTAATAAACCTTTCTTGTAGAGCTAATGATGGACCAGCCGACATTCCCCCAGACTGAATAATAATACAGCCAACATTTATCGAAACCCACTTACTGAATGATCTGGACTTCATAAAATTAAGTCTTCAATTTTACTCCATGTTTACTTATTCTTCTCCTCTTCTTCCATCCTCACTGCAAAAACTCTGACTGTATTGCATCTAAAATCTTCAGTGAACTGTTGTTCTGTACTGTTTATTAGATAGTATCTACAGAAATACTTGGTAGAATTTTCTGGTGAGTCTTGAAGAATAAAATCAATTACAATTAAGACAACAATCTATATCTATGCCTGCAGACATGCCCAAAAGACATCCATCTCTTCTCACCTATTCCCATATCTGTATAAAACTGTAGGAAAGATGCTTCTGTAACCAGCAGCTGAAAATAGTTTAATTTTATGAGTTCATTCTTTCCTTTTGGCTTTCACTTTCTTGAACGATTACTATTGTTATTTAAAAAAAAAAAAAAAAGGAATTGTGTTGAATTTCAAACTTGACAAACTTGACTTAATTCATACTATCAAAACAGAAGTTTGAACCCATTCTCTACCCTTAGAAAGTATTCATTGGTTTTGGGGATAGTAAGCTGGCAGAAATAAAAGAAAATATAGAGAATGCATGAAAACTCTTAATGATGTACATCAGATATATGTGTCATTTACACATTTCAAGTCAGCTGATCTGACACAGACAAAAGGAAGTGAGATTTAAGCTCCCTCTCATTCTTTCTCTAGTATTTAACCATTACAATTTACTAATTTCAAACTGTGCTCAGAAATGCAAGATTAAAAGCAGATTAATGATGGGTTCTAAGAGTACACAAAAGGCTACATTCAATGAAGCTTACCAAGACAAGTTTTGGAGTTTTTCTTTTTTTGTTTGTTTGTTTGTTTGTTTGTTTGTTTGTTTTTTCCCTATCATATACCAGGTCAAGATCCGTGTACAGAAGTGAAATATCATTGACTTCTCTTAATCCAATTTTCTCCTGAATGTGGCCAGCATCATCTTACCTACTGGCCAGCAACTACCGGATTTGTTTCAACAAGAAATTACTTTAAAAAAAAACCAAAGACATGCATTAATGACAGAGGCACTTATCAATTAGTGGTGAAAGTAAATTGTATCTTATCCATCTCAAACATAGACCAAATTGAATCAAAACTAGAAAATAAACACAAATTACTGACAAAGCAAAACGGTGGAAGTTTGTGTGAAAACTACTGGAAACAGCAGTAGCACAGTGCTGGCACAGCTGCCCAGAGAAGCTGTGGTGCCCCATCCCTGGAGGTGCTCAAGGCCAGACTGGATGGGGCCCTGGGCAGCCTGAGTTGGTGGGGGGCAGCCCTGCCCATGGCAGGGGCTGGGGTGGGTGGGCTGTGAGGTGTCTTCCAACCCAAGACATTCCGTGATTCCATGAACACAGATTAGGAAGTAGAATCAATCTACCTGCACAGTCTTAAGGTCTTCTGTGCACCCGAAAGACATAAATTGCTTAGATTAACCGTCGTTCAGATTAAAGCGATTTTATAATATCATTGTTGGTGCTATGAAGTCTATGTTTGGCTACTAAGCAGAATAGTTCCTCGTCTTCTTTCATCAGAAATGAATAAAAAACAAACAAACAAACAAACAAAAAACACCAAACCCTCAAGAACACTGTATACCAGGAAATAGCTATGACCACAGAATCAATTTTCATCTCTGTGGCTACTGCATACAGCTCTGTGGAAATCTAAATGAATTGTACTTCAGTTCCTAGATACAAAAATCAACATAGCTAGTTAAAACGGAACTGGTTCTGTAGCAACTTGTTTGTATGACAAACATCTGAATTTACCAATCAGTTTTAGGGGCTGCCTAGTCCAGCATTTGAATAAAGATAGTAATGGATGGAAAAATTACAATTGGGTAGAATACATTTTGAAGCTTTCCTACTGTCATGAAGCACATAATTTAATGAATCATATATAAGCTCCAAAATATACAACACAATGTGTTGAACACCACATTTTAAAAATCATGAAATATAAGCAATTTTGAGGATTCTGATTAAGTATTTAAAGATGCTTCTGATGATATTTAAAAGGGCATGTGATTAAAAGTGCAGCTAAAAAACAAACAACAAAACCAGAACATCATCATTTGATTCATTTTTTACCTGAAAGAAATGAAGTTCTCTCCTCATACTTCACAATTCTCAAACAAACAAACAAAAAAAATTAGAAATGTAAACACCACATGCTTAAGTGAAGTTGATAGCAGCTTCTTGGACTTCAGAATGAAAAAAACAAACAAAAAAAAAACAACAACTAAAATGCTAAAAAAATTATCTTTCAGTACATGAGTTGCCATTTGAATAATGGAATATTATACTTCTCATAAATAATTGGTTTCTAAGCACTCTTGAAAACATGTAGATTTTTTTCCAATTAATATTGCAACTTTTTAATATATCACTTATTTTACCTTAAGGTTTCTTAGGGAAATATTCAGTAAAGACACATTTGTTTCACGTGAATATCATACTTTTATTTCATCTTTTCCTATAGGAAAGCCTCCTTACAGCCTCCATCTGCCTATTTTTTTTTCCTTTCTATTCTTGATTTCTTTTCACTACCCTCAATTTAATTCCTCTATGAATAGATATACTGATGATCTATTCAGACATGAACTAAAATGGTCTATACACAGCCTACAGTTGTATTCCACAGCTGTTTAATGTAAGATGCAATAAAAGTGTTGTGTTGCTAAGAATCTTTGAAAATATTTGTTTTGGTTCTTGTTTTGTTTTGCTGTTTTTTCTTTCTTTTTTTTTTTTTGACGTTTTTGTTTGTTTGCTTATTTAATGTCAGATAGTATCATCAGTAAAAAAAAAAACAGGGTTGGTTCAAGTTTACAAAAAAGCATTTAGAAGTTCATCCACATTTAACTGTTAAGCAACAAGAACAATGCCAGTAAATTCTTTTGAAAGCAACACGAGGTACTGTATTTTATAGCAATCCTGGGGATTACAAAACTGCAGTGGGGGAACCTCCGTTTTTACACACCATTCTACAGGCCATGACATTTTAGGCTAAATGATATGAGGTGTGATAAATGCAAGGGTTCGTTTGAATACAAACAGATTCTTAAAATATTTTAACTAGGAGTATAAGTGAAAATAAATTAGGCCAGTGGGATTTAAGAAAAGAATTCAGATTCTGTGGGATTTTCTTATTTTACTGCTTAAGGTTGAAATTATGCAAGCTTTGAAAGGTTTAGGCACTGGAAACAATCAGTGAATTATTTTGAAACCAAATCACTATCTTCTGACTGGCAGCATAAGAATAAAAAAATAAATCAGTATGTTTATTTTTAACAGCACTGGAACAGGTGCTGTTTAAAATTCCTCAAAACAGTCATGCTTAACTCTATCAGATCCTACCTTAGCTCCTACAGTGTTATGATTCCAAACCTTCTCTTTTTTGATTTTTTGGCAAGGGCAAAGAGATGGAGACATACTAAATGGAAACTGAAAGCCATGACCTAACTTCAAGCTTCAAAGAAATTTGATTATATTCTTCTCCATGTAGAGTCAGAATAAGAAACTGGCTTCTTCACAGAATAACTCATATTTTGTCTGGCTGTATCTAATTTTAATTTAGAGTTCAGATCTTCATTGTAGTTTCAATTAAAACAGACAAAACCAAAACTTACTGTGCAACACATTTCCCATCAGCTTCCTAAAATCAGACAAAAATTACTCAGCAGATGTAATTCTACTTGCAAGACTGAAACAGGCCCTATGCAATCCTTAAAACAACTACAGTGGCCAGAGGAGTTGCCAAGGCAAAGTATGCAAGGCTCAACTTTTCCAACCAGTTCCAAATTCCCATTTTCTGAAAAAAAAAACAGGAGCCTGTTCGGAACTTGCATGCGCTGAATATCTTCAGCACATCTCCTTAGAAGGTCTACAGCGTATGAAACAAATGTGCAGTGTCTTGACAAACTGAATCCTTACTGGCTCCTAAACTGAAGTGTCCTCACCTGCATCTGTGGGTAACAGCACATATTATCACATCACTTCCACATCCTCCTCCCAGTGCTTCTGAATACCTAACTGCCGATATATTTTTTTGCATCATCTTTTATTTACTGCTAGTCTAATGATTATAGTAATGAGACATGGAGATAAATGTAGCCCCATGGGTTACCAAAGTTCTGAGCTTCTCAGCAAGGTAAACTATGGAGGCAGGTATCAAGGTATTTAGTCTTCTTGCCTTATTTCTCCTTTTTATCTCAACAAGTCATATCACACTGATTTATGTCCATCTTACTTATTACCATAAATACAAAACTTCATCAGATGTGATATTCTGTTCTGAATTTGGACTCATGGCGATAAGGTGGCAGGTTTCCAAGTATACAGAAAGGAATGTGAAGAACAGAATGACAGCCCTATCTGTTACATGTACACACTGATACTGCAGAATTGACTGTTTCGATTAACTATATGGTACAAAATGATTGAAAAAGCACAAAAATCTCTTTACTTTCTCCTCTCTCAAAGGAGCTCCTTATCCATAACCTATACATTTCAAGCCTTCCCATCAAAACTCTCAACTTTCTAACCTAACACTCCTTCCCAATGAGGTGCAAGCAGTAATGCACAAGTGCTTCTGGACAGTTTAATCTTAAGCAGCAGTTCTCCTACTAAATAAAATTTAAAATTAAAAGGCTGAATTGGCAGTCACAAGGTTAGCAAATTAATTAAAAAAAGTAACAATGTATCACATATTGTACTTTACAATATATGTAATATAACAGAATACAAAGCTCTTTCAAGGCAATCCTGTTTTTCAAGGAGGTGTGATTTTTAATTTCAGCATTCAAGTTTTTTCATCTTAATTTGAAAAGTTTGTTTCTAAAATGTGTGCACAAAGACAGCACCATGTAAAACTAAACAGGAAGATATTCTTCAAATCTTTTCTTTACATTCTCTGGCTATCACTGTAACTGATCAGTCTTGTAAGGTTACCTCTCATATCTAACAAATGATGGGCATCCCAAGGATAAGTAAGTATTCATATCACAATACAAATTGTTTAGGAACTTCCAGCAGTGGGGTAATGCAATATACTGTAAGAGTTCAATGTGGGTTAATTGCTCTACAAAATGGGTATTTTTTTTTTATATAATTCAATCCCCTTTGGGAATGTCAAACCTCCCCCTACACTGACAGAAACCATGCAAGAAGGGGGCCCATTTCATTAACAGGAAGAAAATCTACTGATTTTACATAATAAAAAAATTAAAAGGAACATATTTTGTCTTCAATTCCATGGAAAATCAGATACACAAGGTGCGTGACAGGAAAATAGGGACCTAATTGTTCAGTGCCCTTACGAATCATTCACAACAGGTGGAAAGAAAGGCAAGGAAAATTGACTCAAAGGAGATGACAAATCCTAATACAGAAGTCTTTCAGCAAGCATGTAATGAAAAATGGTATCTCAAGGAAGAGTCTGGGAATGGCACAGAACCAAATCAGTGCCAAAAACTTCCGAATTCCTCACAGGCAAGGAAGGGAACAGACTCTTGGCTGCCTTACAAAAATTCCTCTATGATCTTTTGTTATCAGGATGAAGGACAGCTTTCTTTAACATAGGATGATGTAAAACAGTACCAATAAGTGAACAGAAGAATATGGAAGGAAATATACGTTTAAAATTGAATTAGTAAAAGTTACTGTTGAAATTAATTTGGTTGAAGGGAAGTAAACATTCTGTTACTTGAGCTAACGTATAGCACCAAAGAAAGGCACAAAATGGCGACAACAGAAAAAAAATATATCCTCAAGGAGAACAAGCATGGAAGCAACTATTTCAGTACACCAACATCTTTTCTTTTGAGAATAAAAATCCTGTTGCAAATTCAATCCTAAAAAGAAAGCAAACAAATTTAAAAGTTAGTAATCACAGTGATAAAAAAACGTGGTACTGGATCAAGGCTAATTTGAATGGGAGACATGTAGGTTAAAAGAGTGAAATTCATTAAAGAGCAGACCTCCAGTCACTAGCATCTAACTTCAATTTTCAGGTTAGGTATTTATCAAGCATTCCTATATTCCAGTACAGCTCAACAAACAAGTAACAAAAACAAACAAACAAACAAAAAACAAAACAAAACAAACAAACAAAAAAACCCACAAAGAATCTTAGGTTTTAAAAGTGACGTGCTGTTTTGAGAGCTCTCTACATAACAAAGTACTGGCTATCCAAAATGATAAAATATTTTTTATTTTATCTATCTGTATTAATGATTATATAGAAAATGCATTTAAGAACAACTGACCAATTTATCAGCATAAATTTTTAAAATATCCAACAGCAATGCCTATTTCCTCAGACAAAGGAATCCCTCCTTGCCACCACTGCCTTTTCTAGATCTCAACATGCACTCTTCAGCTCTTCAGGGAGAAGGATGGTAATTTTTACAAAGTGTTAATATTGGTGGTAAGATGTGTACCTACAGAAGACTATTGATGTACTAGAATCACACTAAAAAAGACTACTCTTTGAAGACTTTGTAATCCAAATACCCATGCATTTTCATGTGAGCAAAAACAAGATTTCTATTTGCAAATATTGTGAAAACCAGCCTCATTGCAATTGGTTTTGACCACAAAGCACTACTTCCTCCACTCAACTGAACCTACATTATGAGACATGGCTTGCTAAGGTATTACTAGAAGTAGTAAACAATTACCAGAGATTTAAAGAAAATGGACAATAAAGTTGAGTCAAAAGTTGCAAGAGCAACAGTTTGTGCTTGTCATTCAGTCCTTGTGGAATTCTGATGCAAATACCTGAGAGGTCAGGTTTTAGGCAGACATGCCTGATGGTGGGATGAATACATACATTGTGATTATATGGCATATTTTGCGTGTGCTGTGTTAATTCCAAGTTTCTGTCTTCAAAGCACTTTTCAAACCAACTCCAACCCCTCAGCTCATCTGATTTTAATTTTTTATTTTGTTTCATATAAAATATGGTTTAAACAGAGAACATAAGAGATCACGGAGGTGGCACTGAATGACTAAACAGGTGCCTGCTGTGTTTAAATAGAGTAAAATATTACAAGGATTTGGGGTAAAAAAAAAAACAAAACACCCACTAGATACAAAATACAGTCAATTTCAACTCATCTGTACCTCTGAACAGGCATTCCAACTTCATTCAAATATAAGCTGTTTTTATTTTTCACTAATCTGCATAAGCAGCACATAAGTGAGTTTTAACATAAAACTGGAGTCCTAATGCATGCTTTCTCAAATTACAGCTATAATACAATGAATCTTGAAAACTATAAAGAAAAACTAAACAGCCACTAAAAATGCAAAGGACTTTCTTTGGCAAAGATTTTAACTGTTTGGAAATTGTTTATTTTAAACTGACATTTTATTTAAGTACCCTATTCAGCAATTATGAGAGTAATCTTCTCCCACATATCATTTTAATTGAAACACACCATTGCTGTATCAAACTTTTCCTAACAATGGCACAATAAAAGCTGCCTTCACTCTTAAATACTGGGGAAAGATTCCACAATGTAATTTTATGTACAATATATCACATGCTCACTTAGTAATGTTTGAATCACAACTTCTGCCAAAGTATTAAAACAAGATAATAGGTGCTGGTAAAGAATAAAACTGAATACGCAATTTATTTATTTTTAATGAAACAGTCAAGAAACTATTCCAGTCAATTTAAGTGTAGCAGAAATAAACATTCATTTATCAACCTCAGGTCTTGCAAGCCTATTAAGTGCATCTCCACAATCCGGTACTTGTACCACTATAGCAGATGTATCTTTAAAAATAGTATTTCACTGTAAATCACACAATTTCAGCCATTCTCTGAGAAAACACCAAATGTGGAACTGCTTCTGCAAAGGACAAATTGGTCAGGTGGAACTGGGATAAATATATTCGAATAAATACAAAAGGCTTCTGAAATAAATTCCTCTTTTACGTGCAGATAGAATAACCTTTTAAAGAAAAAGAAAAAAAAAGAAAAAAAAAAGAAAGGAGATCCTACCTTTGGTAAGGATTTTAAATTCTAGTTTAAGAAACAAAAGTTGAAATTCCTTTGACTTTTAAAAGTTAGTCTCATACAATTCACTTTAACTTCTAACTTGAAAACATTGAGACAATTTTCATTATTTAAAACTATATGATATTTAAGCAAATCTTTATTTTGCAATTAGACTAATGCCACTTAATTTTAGATACTTACAGGTGAATTCACACTTTGCTTGTTACCTCAGGACATATAAACATATGCCAATGACAATAAAGAATGTATGTTAATATGCAAAATGTTAAGACATGCCATCTGGAGAGGTAATGAACAATCAAGGGATTCCAGATTAAACTACAGAATTTTCCCTTAGAATCTTTAGGACAACACTGTCAAGTTCAATCTATTCACTTAGACTCCAGAATCAATTTTTCAAACTTTATGACAGGTCTAATAGTTTCCACCTGTTCCTCTTGCTTGACTTTTGACTGGCACGTTACCAGCCAGGGTGGAAATGTAGACAAAGACCCCTATTAGGCTCCGGCTGTTTCTCTACTGTGAGGTCACTCAGCCATTAAATTAGTTCCAGCCCACTTTCTCCTTCGATGTCTTAATTTTTGGGGGGTATGAGGGTTGGGGAAATGAAAAGGAAGGGAGGCAAAAATTTGCAATTTAGTCTGTGGGAGGGATATAAGAAAATCTAAAGCCATAGAAGCTAAATGCTATATTCATTTGTAATTTACTAAATAAATTTGCTACTAATCCAATGGAATAAGTTATTGAGGTATTTAAGTCATATTTTCAGTCATCACAAACTCTGGCTATTTTTCTTATTGCAATATTTGATTACATATATGTACATATACATATAGTGTACACTTAAATGTCAAACAGGTAATTTTTTTTGTGTGTACAAGCAGAGCAACTCTTTTTCCCAATACATATTTTCCTTTCACTTAGAACTGGCAAGCAGAAAAAAAGTGACATATATCATAATGCATTCATATTGGTTCATATGGAAGCACATTATAAACTTACGTACTTTTCTTCTACGAAAAATATCTAACAGATAATTGCATCAATTTCTAACAGTTTATGCATTGATACTCTTTACGAAGTTTGCTGACCTACAAATGACATCACATATTCTTTCATCTATGGCAATAATGTATTTACAATAGCATCAACCACAATATTTAAGACAAACATTTTGAATTATTAAAACAGAAGGCTTTCTGTAAGAAATCTTATTTCTCAAACTATAATCCAAGTAGCACCGTCTTCTCACCTGAGAGACAGATCTGGTTTATATCTGGTTTACAGACAGAAAACCACCCACTTGAGTTGTATCACAAGGGGGGAAATCTTGAAGACTCACTTCATTGTTTTTGGACTACTTAGTAAGAAAAAAATCTGAGAATTGAACACCCTGCTGTGACATCACTTTAGACAAAAAGGTTCCAGGTTCACTGAAAAACCAAGACTACTTTGCTCAGCTCCCTTGCCTACTGGATGTTGTAAATAAAATAACCGGACGTAATTCTATTTAGCTTGTGATATCTAAATAAACTCACAGATTCTTAATAGTATGCTTCATCTTACTGAGAGGTGTAGATACTGGTACTGAGAACCACCAAAAACAACTGTCAATGATTAAAGGTGCTGACATATTAAGTTATCACTCCTACTGTTCCTTCCCAATAAGTCTTCTTTCAGTCCAATGGGCTTGAATGAAAAGAAAGGAATACTACAAGTGTTTCAATTAAAAAGCCGTTTTCCACTTTCAGGCTCTATTGAAAAAGAAAGCCTGCCTATACCCAAAAGCTCTCATAAAATCAGCTGCAGGACCAGGATATACATCTGGGAAAAGGGTTGTGGCAAAATTGGACAGCAACATTTTTTAACGTATGAATATATGTACATACGCACATACACAAAATAGTTTGGATCTTAAGAAGTTTATATTTGATTCCAAGTAAAGGTATTATTACTAGTTAACTAACCAGATACAATAACACTCAAGGCTGTTTATCTGATTACGTTCATAGAAAAATCCAGATCAAAATTAGTGAAGCCATTTTCAACAGTAAAATTCAACTGCAATTTCCATAACTGAATATTGATACTCAAAAGTGGTTATCAAGAAGAGTTATAGGTACAGGTAGAAACATACAGAAAAATCTGTTCTGAAGAGCAACGACTTCCCAAAGGCAGTTTGATCTATCAGACTACTTCCTGTTCTGAAACATAACAGTATATCCTTTGTACATAGGCTCCAATCTAAGATTTGGAAGCTATGATTTTAATATCACTTAATCCCATTCAAAACTCTAACAAACTACTTCCTCAAAGATATCTCACAATTCATTCACAAGTGTTATCTGTGTGGTGATGAAGAAAATGCCTACCATAACCCTAAAAGACATTTAAAACACGCGAACAAATAAACCACCAAGAACCAAAGAACATTTTAGTGGAATATTGAGCAAAATGATATTAAACAGCAATGTTAAAACTAATGCCTCAATCTTTCTGGTATTACTTTTGTTTAATCACTAGCTTAGAAAATAACTTGTACTGGAAAATGTATGTAATCTCCTAGATATGGATATTTACTACCTTAAACATTACTATGATAGTTTTAAAGATTTTCAAGAGGATTAACAATTAAGGTGACCAATAAGTAAAAAGTTGTCACACTCAAGCCTTCCCAACCTTTATAGCTTAGCTTTTTATAAATTATCAATTAATATTCTGTGAACACAATATTCTCTATTATGTCCTATCTGAAATACAATCAGCTTCTTTGACTTTGGGTATCTTATAGATGACAAATTAAAAAAAAGAGAAAAATGCTTCTTTCTGAAAACTGTGTTACTATAATTGCACATTCCAGATTAGAATGCTTACTCAAGATGGTCTGGATCACTGTCTTACCCATCTAGAAGATTCATTGTTGTGGTCGTAACTTCAGTAAATAAAACAATCTTTCCAAGTTTCTTTGTTTGTAGATTCTGCTGATATGTCTCCAGGCTGAAATGTTCTGATGAGAAGCTACCCATCTCAGTGACGACTGACATGAGAGATGGAGTTATCTCCATTTTTGATTCACAAGATGAAACGAATTTAAGAGACACTTTGCTGGATTCTATAAATCCTTCAGCATTGACATTCTCCTCAAGCCATTTCAAAAATGTAAGATGGATTTCCTGTGGGCAAGGGAAATAAAATAAGACCAAGAAATACAGACCAGAATATAGGAAGATATATCAACATTCTTCTGAGAACATTCACATTCATGTAATCAACTCCTATTTCAAAACAGGATAAATTAACTCTATTTCCTCTTTGAAGATCAGCTTCCGTCACTTGTCCTACTCTGGCCTCTCCTGACTAATTGGTACAGTCTCCCTAAACTTGAGGCCATGCTCAATTGCAGGTTAAGGCTTAATCTTTCTCTGTAACAGGGGTTGTGACCATCAGGTTAACAGAAGCTTCACAACTATTACCTTACACCAATGTGGCTGTTAAGTAGCCAACTAAAGCAGAAGCGTGTAACACAAAAAAGCACACAACTAAGAAATGTTTATACCAGTGTACAAAACATTTGTAAGTATGCTTGCTCCCTTGTCTTCTAGCTAGCATTGGCTGTGACATTTCTTTCCAAGGTATTTTAAATAGGAAGTATAAATTTGCTGTATGTTCATATAATTTTATATATATACATACCAAAACATTTATTTCAACTTTGTTTTAGGTTATTTAGAAATACATTTTACTGAATGAGAAATAAAGAAATGAATTAGCGCAATCATTATCTGTCTGGTGATGCCCTCTTTTTGGAGATATCTAATATGAGTTTAGGACATTTGGCATGAAAAGTTCACCTTTCCCATAGAAGCTGTTAAGAGTTAATTGTCCACAAAAACGCATGCTGTGACTTCTTTTTGCAAAGTGTATAGCTTACATTTTGAAGAGCTCTGCTTTCCCTAGAGGCAGCGTCATCTCTTTCTCACATGTACACTTTCACAAAGAAAAACTTAAACTGAATTAGATGGAAGCTAATTAAAAAAAAATAAGATAAAAGTGAGCTAATAGTAAAAAAATGATGAGCTGAAATGAGCTAATACACAATCTATTGAATGTAAACCAGAAAACTAAGTAAAAGCTATTTATTCACTGATTAAGGTGATGGACACTTTATGTGGTATATTTATGTGGCATTGTGAGGCAGAAATATAGGAAACATAACAAGATACTGAAACGTATAGCCAAATGATTCCTCAGAATACTAAAACATGAGCACAAACATCAAAATTGGACCTGGGAGCAAAATTCTAAAATGTGGTCCTCTTAACTGTATTCTCACTTTCAGAAGATGATAAAGGAAAACTACAAAAAAATGTGTATTCTATTCAACCAAAGTAACCTATCAGTGATTCTTACTTTCAAATTCTCTAAGAAGACATCTGACTTCTAATTCAAAATCTTCTCTTAGAGGTACAGTTTCTAACTATGTGCCTCTACTTCTCATTATGGCAGTATCTGGGATCTGCTGTGCTGTGGGTTTTCTAAGCTAGTTCTGAAGCCTAGCTCTCTCGCTTTTGAAAAAGATGTCCCTGAGCTCCAGTCCCACTCTTTAAAACCTACAAACTGCAATTAAAAGCAAGCTTCCTATGAATAGTTATCTATCCAAGGAATTACCCCAATTTTCCAAATCCCACTGTTGTATCTTAAAAAGGAATGAGAAAAGTGGTTCTGTTTCTAACACCTTTCTATGGATTTTCCATCCTCAGAAACTACACTTTCTCAAGTTTCACGTGGACACTGCTTCTGATGTGGCATTTTTGGAAGAATGTCAGCCAACTTACTGTTTTGCAATCCTATAGTAAGGATAACTAAGCATAACATGAAGAAATGAAATGAACATTTTTTTTCTAAATGCAATCAAGAGCTAGCCAATAAGATAAGACTAAGAGTAGCTCTAGTTATGTTTTAGCTACAGATAAACTACCTCTTATTTCTCCATTTTCTAAAGTTCTGTTTAACTTTGATAAAATATGTTTTGGATATTTTCTTTACTTTTCTTTTTACATCATATAATATGATGCAGCATAAATGGTTTAATGAACACTTCTTTGATTTGATCTGCATGAACCACTTGTATCTCCACTCACTAATACCACAGGCTGGGCAAAATGCTGCTACACTCTTTTCAGACTGTTCTTCTCATTTTACACACAATAACTTACTAGCTGCAGCTGATATTTAGAAAATAATACAGCTCTAATTTTTGTGAGGGAGCGTAAGGAAACTGTGCTTCATCTGGCAGTGCATTTTCCTGTTGCTTTCTGAACACAGAATTTCATTTAGTGTGATTGCCTGGGTGCAATTCCTAGGCACAAAATCATCATTTTAACTCACACAAAGATGGATTTACAGACTCACAGAAACAGACATTAAGTTAAAAAGTAAGGGTGTTTAAAGTGTTGTTACATTCCATGCAAACAATAAAAGTGTTTGAAATTACGCATCAACGTACTTTTGGCTCAACATATTCTCAGAAAAGCCTGAAATACCAAATATTCATGTGTGAGGTTACATTATTACAAATAAGCCGCAAAGTTCCTAACATTTATCCTCTTGAGCATATTCTTTCAACTGATCTTTCCTCCCACACTTCTTGATTTCATCTTCTTGCTTCTTATGCATATTGAGACATTTAAGACTTGCTACATTCGTGTAATTGTGAAGAAAATGTTTCCCACAGTGTATACATGCTAACTGAATTGATGAAAAATATAAACACAAATACTACGTAACCAAAACCAGCATTTTTAGAATTTTCTAAAGCAAACAAATAAAACCAACAGACATTTTTAGCAAGCAAACTTTCAAGTCCTACCCCAAATCCACACTAGAAAAATTAATTTTCATCATAAGAAATTCCCTTCATAGAGTCAGCTACAGAAACACGGATGCTGCTGAATGAATGTTTTTGGTCCCCACTATTAAACTGGCAAACAGAGAAATAAATTTTTATGTAATGACATAAACATATACAAGGAGTCAGGGCTAACCTTTGCTTCAACTCCACTGGAAAAAAAAAATCACGTCAGAACCAGAACTGTGCAATTTGTTGCTAAGCTCAGGATTCAGCTTTGAATTCAAAACGAGGAACCTAACACCATTTACGGGATGTAGGCAGAAAGCAAACCTATTCCCAGCTGTGTACATCGTTCTGCAGCAACCTCTGGTGGCCACTTAAAAGTAAGCGTTAGTTCCAAACACTGCCTGGCCCTATGTACCTCTGGGACCACATCAGGTGTGTCAAGCAAGGCACAACAGAGACACAAGGTAAGGGAATACCAGAGATCCTGGCCACTGCTTGCTCTGATCTACAGCTCATTATCAAGATCCTAAAACACACAGATACAAATCTTATATGAGTATGCATGCAAAAAAAGCTGTAGCTGTCACGTGTCCAGGCACTCACAGCATCTGCAGCTCTACATACAAATACAATCATGCTAAAATCACTACTATGCAAATTATTAGTAATGTACTTAATAAATAGAGAAACTACATGTTTTAGGATGACATAAATACTTTTAAAATTGTTATCCATCATTACTGTATCATTTTTGGCAGGGAGAATAAAAGTCAAGACAAGTTTAATTCTCTATGTCTGAAAACTGTTCTATTTTCAAATCAATTTGCTATGTATATTCTTTAAACAAAAGATACTGCCATTTTCTTTCTTAAATGAAGAATGAAATTTGACATCTCAGCTGAATGACCAGATGGCAAGAGTTTAAATCAGCTTTTCACAGTTAGACTCAACTATGAACTTTACATCGACAACAAGAAAAATTTTCTAGTCATATTTCAAATGACAAAAGCACAGTATGTTTTCAATGCATTGTAAAAAGCAATTATCAAAAGCAGAAAAGCACTATACTAACAGGAATCACTCGCCAGTTCTCACTAACAAGTTTTTCCCACGCACTCCAAAGTGAAACCTGAATTCCAAAGGACATGGGTGTAGAAAGAAGCAGCATTTCAAAGTGGTGACAGCCTCACTGACCTAGTACTGAGGAACAAATGTATGAACAAGCTGAGTTTTGACTGTCAAACTGAAAATGTCATGAAATGAAAAGTTGATTTGAAGCAGATAGGGAAATAGAGTGGATGGCAACTCACAAAATCCACAGAAATAGAGTAAAGCCACTGCATGCTTTGTATGCTCCTCCACCAGCAGAGAATTTTATGGATTCACTGCATTAAGAGTTGGAGGTCTGGCACTGTAAGTTATTGAACTAAGGTATAAGTGGTAATTGCAACATTAAGAAGGAAGAGTAAAAGCCCTATTTTTTAAATCATTTAACATTTGATTTCTGTGATTTTAAGAGTTTGGGTCAGGTGTGTGAAGGAAATGCTATACAACAGTACTCTTTTGCTGTACAAAAATCTTTTTTTGTAATCATTAGCTTCCCTTTCTCCTAATGATTACTTAGCAGTTGAGATCTAACAATAAGAAGAAATGAAGCATACACCAGATTAAAAAAAAACCTAACAACAAAAAAAGCCCAGCTGCACATGCACCCTTCTCTGTTGGTAGTATAAAATAGCAGAAAATTATAGTTCCTGATGGAGATGATTTTATTTGCACCTGGGCTATATCAGCTAATGAGACTTATACACAAAGCACATAAACTTTCAGTTTAAATGGTAAAAAACAATCCCAGTTCCAAGGTTTTATTCTTATACTCTATTTATACATTTCATTCTATGCATTTCCTTACTTACGTATATATGTACATAGACAGACACATATATGCATCATCCCCCCTGCACACACTGGGCATATTTGGGAGCTGGTCTTTTCTACCAAACTTTTTGACAATAAATCTTAAATTCTGTATCAATGGAATTCTTTGTTGAAACAAAGCTTCAGTCACAACCTAAATTCATTTGGTTTTTATTAAAAACATGAAGGCGAAACTGAATGAAAGCTAAAAATAAAATGCCATAAAATGAACAAACATTATACATCACTTAGCGCTCTACTTTCTGGGGAGGAAAAATCAGACAAATTTAACCAGCAGTGCTCTACCTGTGACACAATATTGTGACTCCAGCATAATAAACTATTCTAGCTATTGTGTGTTCTGTTAAGAATGGCCAAGTTTTCATTTTCCAGAGTGGAAACATTCAAGTTCAGAAATGTTCTGAAATTAACGCTTCACCTGGGACTTTTAACTATTTTTCTCCTTCCTTTTCCTAAAATCTAATAATTTCCAATGACCTGCCTCTATTTCTGCCTTAATGTATTTTTAAAAGCTTTGCAGTTGATGCACTGATTGATGAGTTATTAATTGATGTACTGATTAAATCACACAAGCTTGCCCATTTACTATCTCCAAGGAAATTAATACTGCACGGACAAAAAGTGCCAATCTTTCAGAGAAGAACATGAATAGCCCATTTTGAGCACAAGTAACTTAATGGGAATAACACCTTCACATGGCTAACCTGCTGTTTTTCTAAATTGGCTTTTTTCAAATGAATGAAATGAAGCATTACTTGCTTCAGATATGATCTCAAATACACGTTTCATGTGAATTCTTCTGTAACAACACTGACGGAAAAGAACATATTTTCATAAAGTGCACAGCATTTCAAATCTGATTTCCAATTTAGAATATAAAAATAAACACACACACATTTACACAAAAAGTATATCTTCCTTGTATTATACAGCTCTGCTTAGCAGGCATACAAGTTTAAAGGTGTTAAACTTGCATTAAACTAGCCACTGGAGAGCTTCCATAGCATCTCTAGAATCCAATAGAAACAAACTCAAGTCCAGTTGTAGTATGCAGTAGGCTGGCGCCAGTGAAAAGCACACCTACAGTGGCAACCTCAGCCCATGATGCCAGCAACTTAGGAGGCCAGCAGTAGGAAAAGTCAGTTATTAGCACAAGAGGGCAAGGTTTTGGCAGATATTTCTGACTAATGAGGCACAAAAAAAATGCTTTTCTGATGTTGGCTATGTTTTTACTTCCTGTAATAATGGCATATGTTGAGATCTGAAGCAGATGACAGTTTCATAATGCAACCATAAGCCCATGTTAAAAATATGTTTGTACTTCGTTGATAGAGAAAAATGTTAAAAATAAACATATCAAATTGCACCCAAAAAAATCTACTGTATATAAATTGTTGATGCAGAACACTATATATATATATATATATATATAAAATATCCTTATTGCTTTCGTACTCTAGTACATATTACCTTTTACTGAAGTTTTGTAAGACAGTTTATGGATACTAAATTTAGCATCACATCCACCCACTAGAAGATATTACTTTATCGTTCTTCATCTCTACTTAGGGAAAGAATGATGAAAACAATAATAACTTCTAGATAGTTCAGACAGGGAAAGAAAAAGATTATATCTTAATGATCATGGCCTAGGCAGAGGAACCAAAAGAGGACCAAGAACAGGCCTGCTGAAAACACTCACAAAGATGATAGAAGGGCCACTCTTCTCACCCAACAGCAGTGGCAATTAAACCGTAGCAAACATCTTCCACTTGTTCACCAGGACTTGCAAAAGCTGTAAATAGCAGATTTGTATTTGTATGCCAAAGCCAGTCTGTCTCTTTCACTCTCTCCCCAGTCAGACAATCAGGCTGTGATATTTCATTAGACTGTCAGATGTCATTAATACTTAATAAATGTTACTAAACTACATGTCAACACTTGGCGTCCTGAATAGTTGCTCTTTCACATTTAAGTAGGTTTGAGCATGATGATAGATTTTGTAATAGCAGAAACAAAAAGAATAAACAGAACTGCAAAGCACAAAGGGTATTTAGAATACAAACATTCAAAATCTGATTTGAAATATATGAAGTACTCAATTGAATCAATTTTCAGAAAGTACATGTAAAACATTTCTCCTAATACTAACTGCTCATAATTCATTACAAAGTTCACTCCTTGTTCAAGAGAATAGATAAAAATGGAACAAGCTAGACTGTTTCAAACCACTGCCACACTGGCTGATTTTAATCCATCTCCAGATTACTTCTAACATTTTCATTTGTTTAGCAATTTTTAATAGGAAAACATAATTTACAATG
Source organism: Perdix hodgsoniae (assembly GCA_035772895.1). Taxonomy (NCBI): domain Eukaryota; kingdom Metazoa; phylum Chordata; class Aves; order Galliformes; family Phasianidae; genus Perdix; species Perdix hodgsoniae. Next base: position 5,286,872 of record JAPSGF010000036.1, on the reverse strand, counting down.
GGTTTGATAATATAGGCCAAATCAGGGGAGAATCCATTCACTTTAGTCTCTCCAGCAGGTAGAGGGACATTATTTTTGCAGTTCCATGTTTAGTTCATAATATAAAAATTTAAAAAGAGAAATCCCTAGTTCTCCATGTCTTCCTTCTTCCATCCCTGAATAACTTCATAAAGATTTTATTGTAGTGTCAAGGTGCCTTCTCATTTCATGTTCTCATGGACTTTTGTAGTTACTTGAATGATATTGCTATGCGTTCTCAGGATACTACTTAGCTAGGAAATGTGTTTCAGTTTATTAGTAATCTTTTCATATTTCCTAAATCCAGATACTGTGTAAAACATGAGTCCATTGTGTAAAATTTGGAAAGGCATTCAGGAAGATGGCAGGGATTGGTAACTTTATAATTCACGACCAACAGGATTTTAGGAGTTTCTAGTGGTTGGGGTAGTTAACTTTACTTCACTATATACTTCAAAGAGGCACAGAAAAATGTCATCACTTCTAAACCAAAGAAAAATTAGAAACCTTGTCTTTTCCACTCTTCTCTGTGCTTCAAAAAGTGATTTTTACTTTGTAGAAGGAATACATATACAAAGTATATAATCTCAGCAGCACAAGGTGTAGAAGCAGGCAGGTACTGAAGCGTGGAACACCTAGTCCAAGGCAGATGAAGACTTAACAAAATGCTTTGAGTTCTGCTAGGCTTTTAAGGAATGCTTTTTTTAAAATCACAGCTGCACTGCACTGAACAAGAACTCATTTTGATTTTGACCCCATTCTTAGCTTATATGTTTGACAAATGCTCATAAAGCTGTGCCTAAATTTGAATCCAAAACTAAATTTAGCCTAAAAGATCACTGCATGTAGACAGAAATTTAATTTGGTCAATGTGCAGCAGTAAATACTAAGAATGGGCTGTAGGTCTAGCTCAGCAATCATCAACTAACAAAAACATATCAGATGTTACCTTCTGTATAGAAGAGAACACTACTGATAAGGCTAGAAACAAGATAATAAGAAATCAACGTTTCAGGTTTCCTACATCAGAATTTCTGGTTTTTAACACAGTGATGCTCCTAAGCATTAAGTTGCTAGAACTCAGATACTGACATACTTGCATGCAAAAGAAATAAAGAAACAAGGCAATCATAACATCCTATAGTGCTGTATGAAGAAGGTATTTAAAATTTACAAAAAAGCATGGAACAATTTGCTAGAGATACAAAAAAAAGGGAGAATACGCATTATCCTCAAGACAAAACACCTTGATTTCTCAGTATAGATATCAAAGTACTGTCCTTTGTGGTTCCTCACTAAGTAACAGCCCGCACAGCTGCAAGAGAATACTGACCACAAAAGGCCCATTGCACTACCCTCAACAAAACAGAAACAGAGCAGGGAAACCAGGAGGACAGCAGCGCAACACCGTAAGGTGCATCCTGGCTTTTACTTTCTTACTCCGCAACAGAACACTCTGGAAGCAATCTCGCCAGCAGCTGCTCTTATCAGCAAACTGTTTATTGAGAGAAAGTGGTTGGGTCAAAGGGTAAATCTTCTCCAGAACTGAATGCATATCTTAAAAAAGGAAAAACAACAACAAAAACAGCAAAACCTCTAGCCATGCATACATATGAGAAAAGCACATTACATATGAAAGGAAATGACCTTCCAGTCTGAAAAGGCTAAAAGCCTACTTAATCTAAAATTCCTTAATTTGATGAAGCAGTATTATATAATGTTGAACTAACTTATTCTGGCTTGTGCTGATTTTGAGACCTGTTGAAGGTTTCCAATAAAAACAGAAGTTACTTAAAACTCAGTTTGTGTTCAAAGGTTAAAATGTTTCAGAATATTTTTATTAAAACTTTTTAAAAACATTTCTTCACGTAGAATGACAACTTGGCTTAGTATCCATATGCAACAGCAAAAAGATTAGTATTCCCCTAGTAAATTACAAATGAAACATCAATATTTTGCGTGGGGAAAAAAAAAAAAAAACATTGATATTCAGTATCAGTTTTATGAAAAAAAAATCTAAATTTTATGATACAGGTAGCAAAGAAAGATGATATACTGGACTCTTTAAGTATTAAATCCTTTTCCTAACACTTGCCAAATCAGTTTCAAATATTATTAGAAAGCTTTTGAATGCTATAGCACATACTTGGATATTAAAATCCTAGAATTCACAACTCCATCAAAAATCACTAGAGAATTGAATTTAGTCATGTTTTAAGCCAAGCAAAATTGTATGCTATCATTGTACTGCATTTAAGCACACAAACATGCACAAAAAAAGAGAAACAAAGAACATATGCATCAAAAGACCCTCAAATCTTGCGTAATTTTCTAACATCCACAATTAAGTTTTAAAGATAATTTTTAAAAGATACCAAAAATTACAGTGAAAATCTCATTTAATAGTATATAGCTGTTTAACCTCAGAAATTAAACTGCATATGAATGTGTATGTAATGTGAACTGCTTTCAGAATATAACACAGTAATTGGGGCACATTCGCTGCAACATTCCATAAAGTTGACTTTGAGGGTAAAGGATCAATAAGAACAAGGTCTACCTTTGACATAACATCACTACATAACACTTCACAAAAGCAAGTACTGCAATGAAAGGTCTGATAAATCAGAGGACTAGTAGGTGTTGATTTATCTTACCAGAAAAAGAGCATGATAAATTATGTTTTGCCCATTTACTTCTTTGTGACACCTACTTCATAACAAAACTGTTTTGGTTTCCTTTTTTTTTTAAAAAAAAAAAGCGTATAGTATGTTGAGCATACGTACAACCACACTAAAAATAAGTACAGAAAAACCATGCAGAAGTGGAAAGACACTCCATTTTGGCACTAAAATCTGAGCATTATGCATATTAGTCAGAAGTCGTATTTTGTTCTGTTTTTAAAATAGGATCAAAGTCACATTTAGAAGAATAAATTACAGTATAACCCTAAATGTTACATGCATTTATTTTAAATTGCTCTCAAAAGTATTCTGCATTGACCAGAAAAAATACAGAAGAATTTTGTTCTCAGCTAATAGGGCAATAAATTAGATGCAATATATTCAGCTGGTAAAACTGGCTCTGTTAAACAGCTATCACATAATAGTATTTTTATTTGGTACCAAAACTTTTTCTAACTGAGGATGCAATTGTTTGCTGAAAACCTTGGAACCCGTAGTAGAATGAGTTAAGTAAATAAAACCTAAGAAAATATTTTTTCTTAGCACTGATAATACACCACTCCTAGTTTAAGGTTTTCCATCGGGTCTGCTTTGCCTTTCAGCAGATTTATGTGTATAAAATGTGAGTGAATCTAGTGTTCATGAATATGAAACAGTAGCATAGGAGCCAAGGATTCTCTTCTGAGCACTGCAAATACGCATTAGACCAGAATGACAAACTTTCTGCAGCATCTGGGTTTTGCCTCTTCTTAAAAGCAAATACTAGTTCTGTAAAACTGCAGGAGGGGGCTGAGGTAAAGAAATGTTTATTGAGCATTGGGGTGAGACCACAACACGCTTTCAAATGTACCGCAACTCAAAGAGATTACAATACAGTTACATCTCTAAAGTTGTAGAGCTAATGTTCAATCTGTATTGCATGTTTTGCTTCTCTTCCTAAAACTTATTTGGGTTGGCATAACAGTTTATAAATAAACAAACAAGTAAAACATGAGAAAAGAAGCATCCTAGGAAAGTAGATTTTGGGGGGAATTAGGTGCTATGAAGGCAAGAATATGCATAGCATGCTATTTATAGTATACAAACTTTAAGGGGAAAACAACAGCATTAAAATAACAACTACTGAATTTCATTGCAACTAAGATCTGCTTCCTAATCCAGCATCCTAAAAAACACGAGCATGACAGCATGGGATTAATTAAAATAATAATAATAACAGTAAACTATTATTTTTTTTTCACTAACAGAAAAAAAGTTAAGCTTCATTCTTTACAAATACGTCATACATAGCAGTATAAAATTTAGGCATCAAATTGAGTGAAGAAAGTCTCAATAATACTCAACTTATAAATTCATACATTTTTCTTTACAAATTCATACATTCTTCAAAATTAAGTAAAAAATACAGTATTCATGCACACATATTATAGTGCTTACCTGTAAAAGTGGTAAATACAAACTGCTTTTACATGCAATTTGTTGGTCTAGGTTTTGTTTTTTGTTGTTATTATTTTTAAACACATAGCAGTTCTTTCATATCTAACGCTCATGTTCTTCTGCTAGGATTGAAGCCTTATTCGGAAGAAATAAGTAACTATTTACACTCAGAGAAAAAATATCAAAATAGTGACAAAGCACACAGTACACCCTCCTGTAACTATAAGGTTTGTGATATCCAGGTAAGCTTCTGAAACTAGCCTCAGAACCAGCCTCCCCAGACAGCAGCCATCTGAAAGCATTCCTGCAATTATTAGAGGTAAACTGGGAAGAAAAGAAAAGAAAAAACAACAAAAATGCAACTTGTCACTTAAAGGCAGGCATACGTCACACTTAGCCCTCATGGGGATAAGGATGAACATTTATGACGACAATTCCTTCAGCCATTCCAAGACTGAGCTCACTTGACTCAAGTCATACACACCACTAGCTCTACTCCAATAGACCAAAATGACATGCGGAAGTTACCATACTGTAGAGAATGCAGTGGAAATCAGAACTCACAAGTGAAATACAGGGTCTTTTTTAACAGAGACTTGGGAAACATAGCGCACAAAGAAGCAAACAAGAAAAGACTCAAGAAAGAGGCAGTGTAAGAGAAATGATCAATGGAAGGAAATACAAGCACTCAGAGGCATTTACAACAATGGCACATTATTTACTCTGAAGGACTTTTGATTCCCTTGAGTTGTCTCTGAGGATAACAATCTGTTTATGTGCTTATGAGTATTTATTTTCTATCACTGTTATAACAGTTGAGGCAAGACACAATCTGCCAAATAAATCTTTCTGAAGTAAAATTCATTAACAGAAATCGTAACATTCTATGTTGAATACAGCTTAAAGAGACCACTATTAATACAAGCTAATCACAATGCACAGAAACAGGCTCTTGCCTGAGGACACCACTGAACAGCACACCTGAAAAAGAATTAATTTTTAAGACTTTCTCCATTAAAATACAGTATTAACCCAGGTAAGGAAATGCCATCAAAGAAGGAGGGTGGGGGAATAGGGGAGTGGAGACAATAAACAAAAGACAACCTTCTGGTAAAACTTGGTAAATTTAAGTAGTATTTAAAGTATTTAAGTAGTATTTAAATGCCTGCTGCATATGGGCTATAATATACCCTACTGGAAAGGTTTAGTGACTGCAATGCAGTAGGGAGGTTAAACATTCTGACAAGGTGTGAAAGCTTTTATGTGGAGTAACAATACAGGTTAATATGATTTTTCATTCTGGCTGAGCAGCCTGTGAGTGAAAGACGATTCCAGCTCACATGGTTGTATTGAGCCTTCCAGACATTCTGGCTGACCATGAAAATGGTAAAGCTGAAATTCAGAGCCCCGTAATAATACTAAAAAGAAAAAAATAGACAAGAGTCATAGAGAAACGAAGACAAAAACCTACAACTTCCGACCCAGACAACACTTCTAAAAATCAGGAATCTTAACAGCATGAAGCTTTAAAACAGTACAAAATAGCCCTGCACATATTTACTCCAAATCTAACCAACTGAATGCAAACCTGTGTTGAAGACTCTTGATTAATACTCCGAAATCAGATGGTTAACAAATCATACCGAAATAAAAAATTTCATGAATGAATAAAATGAATAGCTGAATAAAAATTCAGAATAGTTCCATGAAAGCAAATGAACTTAAGCTACAGACAAAATCTGTATGCTCAGTCTGTGACATCTAACGATCAATTTATCCTTGGTTAAATAGAGACAATTTGGGTCTTTGTTCCTTGAACCAAACAGACAGAGAAACAAGAGAATGAGTGAAGTGATTATAATTTAATAGTTGGAAGTCTGATGTGTACTTTCAGTTTGTCTAGCTAACATTATTGCTCAAATTGGGAATGTGACAGTCACTGCAAAAGTAATATTCTACCAGTAAATCAAAATATGCTCCAAAGACAAAGAGACTTCTCTGAGTACATGAGAATTTTTTTTTTTTTGTACGGTGTAATAAGGATAGCAATAATTACTGTAAGGTTTATTTCAGCTCAGAAGTGTCTTCACTTGTTACAGCTGGACTGCTAAATGGTGAGACGAGTATCATTAGACAGAGTAGAGCAAATAAGAGAGAAAAAGCTAGAAAATATTTAGAAAAAATTGAAGTCCACTCCCAACTCCAGAAGGAAATACTTGTCACAGAGATAACAAAAGCATATCCCTGTTGTTGCTAGTTATTTCATCCATACCACTCGATAGAAATACAGAACTAAATGCTGTTGCTTCCCAGATGCTGCATATGGCTCAAACAGAAAGAAGGAAAATCTCCCTGTAATTACTAAAGCTGATGAACTTCCCCTTCAAATGCAAAAATAACTAATGACTTCAAAGAAAGGGGCAGCTTTTGTAAAAAGCTGCTGCTGCTGAAATAATACAAATATAAGGACAGAGCAGCAGTCAGATCCTCTTTAAACCCATACCTTTTCACCAACAGTGGCCAGCATCAGACACATGAGAAAAGAATATGGCAGGCAAAAGGTAATATTTGCTTCTACCAATCCACATAATAAGGACTTTTTGAGTCAAAGAGGTTGCACATGTCTCAAATCCAATTATTTATTCTCGTATGAAAGACAAAGCATCTTTCATCACCAGCTCAGAGTACATCTGATGTCAAATATATTTCTTTAAAACAAGTATTTTAAGGACAGAACTTGAAATATTTTCAGGCATTCCTATCAAAACTCCAGAACTCAAACAAGCAGCATGAATATTTATACTAATAAATATATATAACTATATATATAATAATATAAATAATACTAATTTGCAGCTCATACTGCTCATGGTAACTTTGAGACACTGCCCCCCTCTCTATAATAAGTGAAAAAGAGTATTTGCTTTAAGCTACCGCACTACAATATATTAGTGATGAAAAAGCACACAATAAGTCAACATCTACAATATAGCTTAAAAAAAGAAAAAGAAAAAAAAGGAAACACCAATTAGGTCACTTCCACCTCTGCAGCTGCTGTTCCTGTCAGGTAGGCTATGGTGTACGACCTAATTGTAATATTAACATTTCAGTTTTGAAAAGAAAAAATATCCATCTTCCAGATCAGAAAAATGCATGGATAATTGCTTATTTCATATAATGAGTCATAATGTCAAAGCATGCTGTATGGAATTTTTTGTTTAAATCTTCAAGACTATGCAGCAAATACCATTTTTTTTTTTTCCTTCTGAAACAAAAGAATTTCAGAAATATCTTTTTTTTTGGGTTGGTTTTGACTATATGGAAAAGCTGAGACATAATCCCACAAAATCATTTTCTCTATATCTTAAAATTAAGAGGATCTTAAGATGTTTTCCAATTACTAAAGGCTGGTTTTGTGCATTACGAGGAGAACATCTAAGTCCCATTCTTTAAAGTGGAGAAAATGGCAGTATGTTTTCTCTGACTGAATAATGTTCTTCCTTTCAAAGAATTTTTATGATTACATTTTTCCACTGAAAACATTGCCAACTTTATCCACTGAAAGGTAACTAAGGAAGAAATTATGACCAATTGCTTTTTTTAAAATGTAACATCTAAAAAAATATCGTGAGAAAGCAGGAAAAAGGAAACTTACACAAAGGAAACTTACTACTCCGTAGCACACTTTATAACCCAACATCTAACTTCACATTTCATTCTTTGCAAATAAAAATCACGTTACCTTTATGTAGCCTCTCTGAAGTAGTTAGAACATGATATTCACTCTATAGAAAGTCTTTTACTGAATGAAATAACAGTCTAGCCATTTTGTCGGGCTGATGTTTTGAGATCTGCAATTTGTTACCCATTTCTGAAGACTTAAGTTATAAAGTGGTCTATTGTTCTGCCTTCAAATCTTTACTTTTGCCATGAAAAAAATGTAAAAATTATCACCTTAAATTGCAGGAGAGATTCTTATCCTCCTTAAAACAAGTGGAAGCACACCGTACTACCTTCTGAAATATTGACCCTGCTAAGGCTGGGCTTTGAATTACACAGGCAATCAGTTTTCACAAATTGAGAGGATATTTTACAATATTTTCTGAACCAGTATTCAAAATATTCATGAAGCAAGTCCAATACAATTTGCCATGCAATGGATAAGTAATACACATTTGAAAACGAAAATGAGTCTCTACAAAACTGTAAAAATCAAATGTTGATCTGTACCTTACATCCTAATGGAATGATCTGCCCAGAAGTAGCACAGATTTGATAACCAATATTAGACATGCATTATAACTAGAAGCTGAAAGGAATGCTAGAATATGCAGGAACAGAAGTTGTTTTCTATGTGGTTAAGACTTGCTTCTTACCTCTGCCTCTTCAGCTGTTGCCCCATTCCCCTCTCTCCGCCCACACAGCATTTGTTTTCTCTTTCATCCAGTAAGACCAGCTAGCTCTTCCTCTTGAGGTTTTTCTCTCTCAAAAAAGTTCTTATCCTCATCAGTCAAGAAGAATGCTCCAATTTAAACGCTAGATGACAAACTCCCATCTCCACTTTCCTTAGGTCTTTTTCTCTAGGTCAGTTTTCATAAATTTTCATAATCTCTATCGTATCATCCATTTATAAAGGGTTAAAGACAGAGGACTTCATTTCTGAAACCTGAAGTTGCCAGTATGGCTACTAAAATAAGATGTAATCGTTAACAGACTTAGTATCGCACTTAGGTATTGAACTTCAGCAGCACCGCTGATTCTTTGGTATTGGCACAGATAAAGAACAGCGACTGACTGAAATTCTTATTATTTAATCATGCAACCCCGCAATACGCTGCTCTATATAACCTAACTGTAAGAAGAAATTTTGCTATCAAATATCAATATCTTGATATCAAGATTTGCTTGATAGACATGACAATGCAGCACCTTTAAATAGGATACTTTCATAGGCAAAAGAAACGTACATTACAGAGAGAACAAAATGTATTCTTATAATTTTATCTTGACTTAATTTCTTCAAATAATTGTGAAACCTTGCTTCATTACTTTTGTAAATCCTCTGTAATTAATATCACCATTATACCACTACTGTCAAGTAATCGAGTAAAATGATTTATAAATTTTAAATATGTTTCACTTGTCTGACTAGAACCCAAACAAAATAATCTTTTAGAGAAAAGTTGTAGTAGAAAGTAAAGCAAATGTCTGATTTAAGCTAGCAGCTGTTCTTTAATCAGCTCTTCACTACAAGAACTGCATAAAGTCAGCCAGATAGTCACATGCCAAATTCCATTCCCACTGCACCTGGAATTTCAGGATTTTCTCAACATGGCAGAAACCTCAAGTCATTTCTTAAAATGAACTGTCAAAAAATGAATGCATTTGTAAGTCAATCTCTTCCTTTCAACTACTGACAGAAGTCACACTTGAAATATTTTTTGCATTCTCCATATTCTCCAGTAGAAACATTTGTACATCAAACTCTGAGAACACTGGAATGTCTTCTAACTCAATGATAATGTTAAATAAATTCCCATCTTAATTTTCCCGAGTAAAATCAGCTCAATAAACTGAACTAAAAAGCTTTTTGTTGGGAATGATTCTTTTTCTCATGATAATGAACTTCTTTATAAGATATCACCAACATTATCGAGCAGTTGAATTGTCAAAGAATTGCTAACAGTTAAAGAAATATATACAGAAGACCTCAGTGTGGAAAATACACTGTTTAAATAAAGTTTGCAGTTTGTCTTGTTGACTCATATTTTCTCTCGCTTATTCCACTTTTACCTCTAATTAGAATACATGATCTTGTATCATCTAGCTATATTTTGTTTTAAAATAAATATACAAAAGAAGCCTTAATTAAGTTGTTAGATAACCACTATGATGATTTCCCATTGTGGAAATGTATCATCATTTCTGAGCAACTGTAACATGACAGCATCTCACAGGACTCCAGCTGATGCCAAGCCTGTTCTCATTTTCCCAGTCTCACTTACATAAATTAGCTACAGGCCCCACCAACAGTCAGGGAATCTCAAGTTTTTTAAGTTTGGAAATACTCCACTTTTGTCAGATCTTTACCAGTGAGGTCATAGTAAACAAATCAATGCCAAATTGCCATGGATCTCCAGAGCGTTTGTCACAAGTTATGGATTCTTGCTATCTAAAATCACCCATCTGCTCAAAGGCAGATGAACTCTGACTCCAAACAGTTCAACAGTCACAACTTACAGAGTGCTGACATAAAACCCAAAACCAGTCACTTTAATTGAAGCCTTTGCATTAAGTTATAACATGTGCTTGTACTAGACAGACACAGCCAACACGACTATGGATTCATTTGCCACTGTGGATTTCAGCATTTTCTACTTAGATTCTTATTGCAAACTGCAAGATAAACTGAAACCAAGAAAATTCAGCCTCACACACTGGCTAGCACCACTCTACACTGAATGACCTGCATTCAAGAAAGAGTATTCAATCAAAATGCTATCGACTATACATTCGAGGATGAGAAGTTAACAGAAAACATGAACACTTTGCTCTAAAAAGCTTTAAATATATCACACATCATTATAGTTTCAGAATAGCTTATATCTTCTACTCTGTATAGTACAGAAAGTTCATACCTACTGAAGAAAATGGTAGTGAAGTATCATGCATATTGATTTGAACAAAGCAAGCCCTGAAACATGACAGAATACAATTTCAATAAGTTGAATAAGTTTTTTTAGATGTGAGCACACATCTATGTCATATCAGAGCTGGTTCTACAATAAGATTAAATGCCCCCCAGTACAAAGCCACTAAATTTTAGTTCTCACAGCACCATAAAGACCCTTTTTATGGATATTACTACAAGCTAGGTATTTTCTTTCATTTCTCCAAGCTTCTTGTGTTTTCTAAATGATCGTCCAAAACATTTATCAACTCAATACACAGTTAAAAGTTGTGTACAAACTGTAAAGCAACTGAAGTTTGCTATTCACCATTGTTTAACATAAACAACATTTTGCTGCTATCACAAAAGAAAAAAAACAAAACAAAACACTTTCTTAACAAAAGGAATAGACAAGAAAGGGAACACTTGCCACATTTCTTTTTTTTCCCTCCCACCAATACATGTTAAGTATTCCCTGGAGTGTAATAGCAGAAAAGTGAAGGATAACTTTAGGAAGCAACCACCTGGAATTACTTGGTTCCACTTTCAGAGTCTCCCTCATCTTTCATCAAGATTTCTTAATTGCAAATGTTTTACTGTATTTTGACACTACATACCATTGATCTTGTAACATTTACAACACAGTTTTAAAATTGAGGAAATACTGTATAGGCCAGTTGCTGCAAATGCACACAGAAATTTTAATGCAAATCTATATACAGCGCACTGTGCATAAAATCTTTCCATCCCTTCCATATTTTTTGGCTTTTCTCTAAATTCAGCTAATAAGTGACCCCTAGCGGTAAGGTACCTTTCCTCACTCAAAGAGCTGTATAAAAAGCCTCAACTGCTTCCAGCTTCTCAGAGGAATAGGGATTCTTGCTGATTTTAATGTAATGCCAACACTGTTATTGCTGATCAATATTGAAGTCTCACAATGCTAGACAGCCTATTCCCCGGTGAATTCCCTAAAAATAGCTCCTGTACACCAGCTGTTCTTCAATCAAGAGATCCAAACAGAAGTATGAAGAAACAAGCAAGCGTGAACAAGTAATTGATAAATAATTTAGCCTTCTGATAATTATAGAGCCAGTAGAAGTAAATTCAGCTCTCAGTAAAGCCTCTACTACAGAGTTAGCGTCTACAAAAAGCAATCTGTTAGATACTTAATTCTTTTTTCCTAAAAGTTACCAAAAATCCATTTATACTTTATTAGTTCTTTTGCATTATATGACAGGTTAAATATGCAGCCCCTGAACAGAGAACCAAGAAAGCCTGGTTTCTTCTAATTGTATCAAATAGTTTAAGCACTATACCCTTCACCATCTTTTTGTCCACATCCCCTATATACAGTCTCTATTATTATTTCAAATACTTCTCTTGCTTTCTCCCATCATCTCTTTCAGCAAGAGAGATGATGGCATCAGCAAGTCTTCAAGTCATTGCTACAACCCATAAAATGACCTATTGTAACTGTACTTAGAACTGATACCATTCTACCTCATCTACTGCCATATCCCCAAGTTCCCCTATCTTAGCTTCCCCATGACAACCCCTTCTTTTCTTCACAGCAATACTCAGTCCATCACAAGTTACTGCCTCATTAATAGAGCCAGGCTTGCCAGCTGGGAGGAGACAAGAACAAGGTGTACGTTTCAGTCACAGAGTTACTTTGAGGCAGAACCGACAGATCTGTAGGAGGAAACTATGTAAATACAGGTACACAGAATAACAGAGGACAGATGAGAACAGAGAAGGATACACAACACTTACTCCACATCCATCTATCACCTTCAAAAGCAACTTGGATATGGTCTTGGGCAACATGCTCTAAGCCGCCCTCCTTAAGCAGAAGGTTGAACCGGGTGACCAACAAAAGGGCCCTTCCAACTTCAGCCATTCTGTAAAACAGGAATCTGCAGAGGCTTATTACCTCAGCATAGAAATAGCTTTCAGATGAATGGTTTTCTATCTTCCTCTGTCCAACCGAGCTTTGAAGCGCCAGAGCACATGACAGTCCCTTTCCATCCTCATCACCTTTACTGCTGCTCAACTACTGACTGTCAAATAGCTGTCCCCTCTTCAAGGGTCATTACATTCAGAATGATAGAAAATCAACACAAAGTAGAGTGTTTGACAGGTACACCTTCACTTACATTGTTGCATCTATGTTACAGGTTTGTTTTTGCCTGAATCAGCTTCACTAAAAGATATTTACCTTCCAACCAATAGACAAACTCTCAAAGCTTTCATATACAAAGACCTCCAACAATAAGGCAGAGTTCAATTTAAATGATAATAATAATAATACATAAACAGAAGTAAAGAATTTTGGACACGAACTACTTACCAGGGATCAAAAGATAGCTCACAACAGCATGCATTTCATTCACAGTTTTTCTCAGCTCTCAAGTAATTCCTGAGCTAAAGCAAGAAGCAAATTGCTTTTCTGGAAAAAAATATTTGCAAAAGGCTCCTGTTTTTTGTCCCGCTGGCTAAAAGAACAATGCTTAACACTTTGTGGATGATACAAAAGAATAAGCAAGTCTCCTATTTTGTAGATGATACACCTTAAAGCACAAAATCATCAGATAACAAAAACACATCAGGCTTTTGAACTTTAGCATAACTTCTTCTGACTTTAACACTGGTAATATATTTTATTAAATAGCAGTTTTGCAGTTGGATCTCAAGTTCTACAATAGGCACTAATACATATGGAAATATTTCAGAAAAATTGACTTAGAATGTACCCTGAAATCTATGTTCATTATAGTGCTAGCCAGGAGATCGAATTTCCCATCCTCAAAGAAAGATTTATTCAGGATAAAGTAACTTCATACTCTCTTTGCTGACATAATGGACTTGGAATTTTAAAAACAGCCGATGGCATCACAGAATTAGAGCTTAGAACAGCAGCTCAAAATGTAGAATTGGTCCAACTGATTCTGCTGCAATGTACCCCAGTTATTCAAATACACAGTCACCTTTATAGTTTGTTATCTGAGCATGGTATTCTGGATCTCAAAATGTCCTCTAAAAGCAAGTCTGAAGTGCAAGAGATGTTCATTTGTGCTGCAAACACAAGTTCCAGTAAACAAAAGTTAAAGTCCCGAAATTCAAACTTCAGTCAATATATTTGTACTGCCTGTTTGTCATTCCAGAAGAGCATACTGTTTAAAAGATGGCTACTAGCTCAGCCAAAGCAATGAAGAATGCTCGTATTTCATGATTTGGCTGCCATCCATTCGGAAGATAATTAAAAAACTGACTCAGCCTAACACAGACTGAGTCATTAGTCAAGTCTAAGAAGCTTCAGATCAGAAAATGTGTGGGAATAACATATTTCCTAATGGAGATAATCACCATTCTGTCAAATATCTCTCATCATCTGAGGAGTGAATTCTTGTTTCCAGTTTCCATGAAGCCAAGAATATGCTATGCTGAAACTTAGAGCAATAAAATACAATCCTTGCCTTTATTTCAAAAAAATATCCTTTAAGATGGTAATGTGAAAGAGTAAATATCTGAGTGTTTCAAGGCAAAGCTGCAGAAATAATCAGATCTCTATGCTTGAAGCTACCACTGAACATACGGGGGCCAGATAACAGGCATACAGTGATCACCATTTGTTAAAACACATTTTACTAGCACAACAGTGATGCAAAATTTTGTTTTTAAAGCACTGCACAAGCCTACAATTTGCTCAACTGTGTTATATCAGATCAAAGAAAGTGGAAAACTGCTATATTTCAATATCCACACTTGTTACTAAAACAACTTCTAAGACCAACAAGTTGCATAGACGTAACTTTTACCTAACAAATAATCTGCCTTTCAAACACTGCCTTCACTGTTGTTACAGCACTATATCAATAAAACGTTTTTTCCACAGCTATCTGAACTCTAAAATGTCCAAATAGAAGTAAACCATACTTGTCTTGGTGTAAAAAACTCTGATGAAAGAGTTGCCTTGAGTGTTTTTCTTTCCAAGCCCATTATCTTACACTGTATTTACAAGAAAGGCGATCATGAATAAAACATAGAAGCCGTCAGAGCAATCCCTCACCACCAATAGAAGCCAGCATGAGCTGAGGATTTGACCAGCATAATTCCATATGGTAAGACATAGACCTTTAACCAGACAGACAATATCATCCATTATTCACGTATTAGAGGTAGAAGTATTAATGTCCAAACTTTTGGCTTGCCTGGGCTTCCCTGAGATTTAACAGGAATTGTCATGAACCGTATATAAAATGTATGATATATGCAAGTAAAAATGTAATAAGTAATTATTTTATTAAAATGTTTTTTAAAAGAGCTTTTATTTGAATTCAAAGCCACAACAGTACCAGAATTTCAATATCAAACTGTGGCCATTTTTAGAAGAAGTCAGGTAAGCAAAAGAAATGATGAAGAAAATAAGAATAAAACTAAGAATACCTGAAATATGCAAATTAATCACAACAGTGATATTATTTGAAAAGTGACACATAAACAACAATTGCACAAGTTATATTTTCTAGTTTGATTTTTAACTTCCTATTGACAATTAACCTAAATATGTTGCCCCAACATTGGTAACAATGTGACTTAACTCCCATTGTTTAGAATCAGTTATTCAACTGCTAAGAGTAAATGAGATTCGCTGTTCAATTAGTACAGCCTCTAACTCATCCTGTCTCCAGCTTCGCTACAGAAAAGCTGGAGATCTCTGCCTGTTTTAGAACATCAGCAGCATAGATATAATAGCAAAGCCTTAAGAAGCCAATATATCACTTGTTTTAAAAGCGTGACCATTCTACCTCTAACATTTTTCTTCAATGATAAAATTATGTAATTTTCAATGTAACTAGGGTCAAAAGTTTAAATATTTCTTCCCAAATCTTAAACTTTCCATCTCCAAACAGATTTTTGTTTCATATGCCAAAGGCAAAAAATATTAATGTCTGTCTTTCTAATTCTTTTTTTGAAGAAAATTAATTTTAAATGGAGGTTGCTTATCTGTTAGATTATTATACATTTGCTCATTTCTTCATCTACTGAACTGCAGTCTTCCTAAGACCTAGACAGAAGGCAGAAAGAACTATAAGTTAACAACACTGCACTGATAATGTAAAAAAAACAGATTGTTCAGACATTCGGGGCCGAGGAAAATATAGTCATTCAATAAAGATGAGTAAGTTTTATTTCAAATCCACAGCACAGAAGGAATTAGGTTGATAGAAGTCATGAAGTAATAAAGAAGAAAGGGAATGGCGAGGGTAAAGCAAATAAATCACATGGAACAGAAACAGACCTACTGTAAACTGAAGCTCATAGATCAGAAAGGAAAAAAAAATAGCTAAGTAGAATAGTAATTAAAATTTAAAGAACTAAAAACAAGGACATAAAATATTTTCTTTTTCTCAATGCAGGAGAAAATAAAGAGTAAAATAAAATATTTCTCACATATAAGCAAAATGAACTTATAGCTTCTTAATAGAATTAGAAAAATTGTCAAAGTCAGTGATTTATAAATGGAGTGGTACAAATGCAGCCTTCAGCTTGAAAGAAAATGAATCCATGAACTGCCAGCTCCTAGAAAGGAGGAACACCACATGAGGCATTCTTCCATTTTTGCCTAAGTATCTGCTACTGGCAACTGCTAACAAGACATTATGAGCTTGCTTGATCATCAGTCGACTTATCACAGCACTTCTTAATACAGAAAAATGCAAATAAATAAATAAATAAAATCACTTGTTGCCAGTAAGGATAACTTGGTTATTCTCTCAGGAAAAGCATACGCACTCCAATACATCTCGGAGACCCAAATGGCAAATACTTTCAATAGTGACATAAAAAATAGATCAAAGTTCAAAATAACAAAGCTTTCAAGGCAGCTCTTTCACCTCCCTTTCCAATACTCCTGACATATGCTGTAACCTAAATCTTGTTTATCTCTGAAATTATAGATGCATAGGAAAGTGAGAAAGTTATTTTTCTACATGTCATGTTTACCATAAGTAACTTGTCAGAAAGCTCAACTATTGTGTATTTCTTACTTATTTTACTGTGCTGTTTCTTCATTATTAGCTGTAGCTCTTACACACAAGTTGCAACTTTCTCTCACACAGTGTTCTAGAAAACACGTTATGGCCAAAGCGAAAATAAAATATACTACAGAGAAACAACATTTAGAAAACAATTTTGGTGTGAGATTTAACTATACAGTAAGTATTTATGAAAACCTTTAATGGACTGCAACCTGTAGCATGCCACTAGATGGCAAGTTTGGATAGAAATTAGCTAACTTATTGTAATCACAGTATGACTGCTTGAAAATTGCAAGTGCATAGGAAAGATAATCACAGAAAACAGTAAAGGAAAAGAACACACACACACACACACACAAAAATGGTTACATAAATTCTAAGTCTTCTGTATAAAGCATATTGAATATTAGTCAGAAAGGCTAAATGAGTTTTAATTTTTAACATAGACATAAAAATAATTATTTTGAGTTTACTGCTCAGAGAGTACAGGTGATTACATTACAGAGACAGAGAGACAAGTACTTGTTTTATGGTCACAGACAGCTGCACTGATTGCAGCAACAATGAGAATATATGATCTGGAGAAAGGCTAGGAAGGTAAATGAGAGAGTTACGTCTAGGGAAGGTAGATTCCAGCTTAATCAAGGAATTGCTTGTTAGAGGATTCCTTGGAAAGAAACCGCCCAAGGAAGGATACCCAGGCAATACAACTGATTTGTAAAGTATATTTATAAAGAACTTCACTATGAAACACTGCTATGCAGGAAGAACATGTCTGATTGGTTAAACAGATTGAATTTTTCAATGAGCTAACATGCAGAAAAAGAACATGTATCGTAGAAACAAGGACAAGCAATGCAAGAAGTATATAAAAACATAACTTAGGTACTACAGATGAAACTCAGGTAGTTAAATATCTACATAGAGTTAATGTAGTGCTGGACAGTAGCAGTTGCAAGAAGGGATTACAATGATTTTCTCATTTCAAAGAAGTTATCCAAGAAAAACCTTGGTGCACTGATGCAGGGGGAAAAACCTAACAGCAGACACTGTTAGAAAAAGCTGAAGTTCTCAATGCCTTCTTTGCATTGGTCTTCAGAGGCAAAGCCTACTCCTGTACATCAGTGTGCACTGTCATGAAGGCGAACACTTTCAGATTCATAGAAGCAAATGGAATTAATTGAAGAGAAATGAAAAAGAATTGGCTTACACAATTATGAGTTTGTCTGGATCTGCTACTGATCTGCCTATCACACAACTTAATGTGATTTGATTTTTGTTCCCAACCTATACAGAGATTTCCACCTAGCTTTAAATAAAAACAATTCCTGTTGTTTGGATTAGTTCTCTCTGTAGCTTATCACAGACTTATGTTTAATACTCAGAAACATGTAAATAAGCACAACTCTTAAAATATATAGTAAATATTCCTCCATTATTAAGTTCAAAACTACCATAAACAGGTAATGAAATAACAACAGAGTAGAAATTAAGCTTTTCATTCATTCACAGTAAATCTCTCCAAAAAAAATCCACCATATTAACAAGCCACATTCAAAGCGAACACTGAATTTGCCTTGTTGTGTAACTGTCAGCCAACTGAAATGTAAGTAGAAGCCATACCTCATCAGAAGAGAGAAGGTAAATAGGCGTCAACGTAGGAACTTCACTTAATTCACAACTCAGGCCAAGCGATATCAGAATCTCCTTGAGAACTTCGTATCTCTGGGGATTGCTCATCTTAAGCAAATTAAAATCCTCTTCAGTTTGGATATCCACAGAATTAGTATCCAGTTCCAAATGTACCTGGCAGGATACATGCAAAGAGAATTTTAAAAATTGTTTTGCTGGACTACACATTTTATTTTGGCAAAGAGAGATGCACTCAACAAACTCCATCCTAACTGTGGTTGCATAACTAGTGTAACTTATAAATTTCTCACATATTTATCAAACCTACATTTTGGGTATGATCACCCTACTGAAAACTAAGGAGTA
Organism: Perdix hodgsoniae; assembly: GCA_035772895.1. NCBI lineage: Eukaryota > Metazoa > Chordata > Aves > Galliformes > Phasianidae > Perdix > Perdix hodgsoniae. The sequence goes on along the minus strand of JAPSGF010000036.1, from coordinate 5,268,024 downwards.
GTTATATCTTAACATTCCGGGATCACAGTTGCTGATATACAACGATTTTCTCTAATATCTACATAATAAACTCAACTTCTGAAGGAGAAGTTCAAACTTGTAGATATTCATTGAACTCCTGCAGGAGCAATCTTAGGATTAATGGTAATATTGGTCATATTCTGGCTTGTGCAAGAGCAGAATTACATTAACATTGAAAGACCTTTATCAGTGGTTGCACAAGATCAACAGAAGTCTGCCAGAACACATCCTTACTGTGTCACACACATTAAGTAGCCAAAAGCACAGCTAAAGAAATATCTGTGAACAGTATCTCAGAACCCCTGAACAGGACTTGGTAGATAAATCTCAGGGCTCAAGCAGTTGTTTAAAAGAAGAAATTAAATACCTTCAACGCCTGCTTTCATTTGTTTGTTTCAAAATATTTAGAAGTTTTTGTACACTACTTCATGCACATACATTCAATGAAAATCAAAAGCCATTGTGTTAGTTTCTCCCATTTTGCACATTTTAATGATGTTCTTCAGCTTTTATCGATGACCTATTTCACTGAAATTCTGAGAAATTTGCTGAAGGTAGCCAGGGTGAGTAGAACAAATGGCCAACAGAAGAGTACAGAAAAAAGGGAAACAAGAAGTCTCTGTTACAGAATGTTATAGAATGGCTGATGTCACTGTCAGCCCCCTGAAAAGAAAACAATGAGGTTTTTCAAATCCAAACTGGAAGTCATTTGTAATTATAAAATGACACTCTAATCCTTTTAATCTGATTTTTGAAGCTATACCGTAACATTATATTTTTTTTTCCTGGGGAAAACTATTGAAGTGTTAAGTGCAAAATCTCCTGCTAATTTACAGAAGACTTCATTCAAATGGTACAGCAAAGCAGGTTTTACCATGGAACTTGCAGAAATAAATAGCAATGCTATCTAACCAATTTTCCAGTCCAAGTACAGATGGATCACACAGGTAGCAAAACTTCCACCAGAGTTATAAACATGTTACTACATACACCAATTTCCAAAATGCTAGCAGATTGTACTTAAACTGAGGATAATATCCTGCTTCCAGGTGGGACAGTTAACTTTCATCCTGGTATGGTGCAGATATGGTGCTGCATTTGGATTAAAGATGAAAATAACACTGGTCACACGCTGATGTTGTAGCTGTTGCTGAGGAGTACTTACACGTGGCCAAGGATATTTCTCCTCATGCTGTCCTGCTATAGTGAGGAGCTGGGGTTGTACAGGCAGCTGGGAGGGGACACAGCCAGAACGCTGACCTAAAATGGCCAAAGGGGTGTCCCATAGCACATGGTGTGATGCTGAACTATGAAGCTGGGAAGAGAAGAATAGTGGCAACCACTGCTTGAGGAGTGGCTGGGCACTTGTCAGTGGGTGGTGAGCACTGCGCTGAGCACCACTTGTTCTGTATACTCTTTCATCATCGCTATTTTTTCTGTCCTATTTAACTACCTTTAGCTCAATTCACTACATCCCCCCCCCCCCCCAGATCTCTCCCTCTCTCTTCTAAGATGCAAAATGTTACATAGCTAAAAGTTTAAATCCTGAAGGAAGACTCAGGGGAAGGGAAAAAAAAAATTGTTTTCAGCTGACCAGAGCTCTCCACTCCTCCCCAAAACTGTAAGCATATACTACTGACTGAAAACATGCTCATCAACTTTTAGAAAGCAAAAAAGGTTAATTTAAAATTTCAAGTTGTTTCAATTTTGATTGTATACAGAAGAAATACATCCTAAATGAATAGAAGTGTGGGGAGGTTGTTTTTTTTTTGTTTTGTTTTTTGTTGTTGTTTTTGTTTTATATTGTTTTTTAACTACAGATCAGCAAGGCCAACATCCATCTCGAAGTTAAATTTACCCAGAACACTACTAAAGAAATCATGAAACGGTTTAGTTCATTCAGAGTGCTGGTATACAAATAGAGTTATGGAAACAATACTAGAAAAATAGTACCAACAGATCTAAATCAACAGTGGCATTTCAGCACCAGAGACTAATCTTTATTATAGCTACTGGTTCATGAAAGAAATCGTGTGGCAGTTTTTTGTATACACAATATGCAACAACAGACTCTGGGACTTTTCTCATGTACTCTTTCCAAAGAGATCTGGCTACCTTATTCTTAGAACTTAAAAGGAAAATTCTTTAAAGTTTCTTGCACATTTTATTTTACTTTCTCTTCTGACTCTCTTCTTCATCTTATTTCATATTTTTGTATCAAAGCTTTTATTTTATCAGTATCAGCTTTTACCCAGAATTCATCAGTAACTGCTTTTCCTGTTCCCATTTCCCAAAGTCTGCAAAGTGAACAGTTGTAACACGGTGAATCTTCTAGCAGCAGAAATTGATAGCTCTGCCTTTGAAGTGGCTTTCTTACTAAGCATATCTCTTGTCTCCTCTACCATCCACAGAAATTGCACATGACGGACATAGTGAAAACGAGGACCTGCAACAGCAGTGACATTTTTCTACCATTCTTTAGGTTTCCTGAGGATAAAGTGAACATCATTCTGTATTCAGAGCTCTTGTACATTCACTGAGACAAATACCCACATTTGCCCCTTGACAAACATTCCAAAGAGCATGCCAGATCAACAAATGAACTTCTTTAGAACAACAACACTGTGTACCAATGAGCAAATTAATGCTTTTCAATACACAGTACCTGAGAAAGAATGGCTTCTCCTCCATTATCTCCATAAGGCAGATGAACAATAACTATATCTTTATCAGCATTATTTAAGCAACTCAATGGCTTCACTTTGCTGCTCCCTTCCTTCACTGCTACCTCAAAAATACAGCCAGTGATCAAAAGATTTAACTTCATTTCAGTACTGTCCATTTTAGAGACAACTAATTCATGAACAGTTCTCTTCAGTTTGTCTTTCCTCTTTATTTGTATACCATCAAGTGTAAAAGAGGAAGATAACCCTAGAATCTTTCCACCTTTAGATAAAAACTTCATAAACTGTTTTTGGTTCTTCTCAGAAATACGCCTTTCTGTGGCAATGATCAACAGCAGTGAATTATCAATCCATGGAGCTTTCAGAACTTGTTCCTCATGCAGCTGGTAGATGGTGTAGCTGTCTGTATCAACACATTCCTGAATGACAGATCTTACTTGCTCAAAGCCCACTTTTGCAGTTCCAGAGCCAACATAAATCAATATATTAGGGGGCTTTCCGGCAAGATTTACTCTCTTTATTCCTGTTGTTAGACAATCACCATTCTCTTCCAGTTTGCTATTGCAATCATCAGGAAGTTCTGGAATGTCTTCCACAGAGGCAAACCTGACTGATTCGATAGTGCTGTTTTCAAGTTGTAGACATTCACGACAGCTGGAAAGATGCAAGTGATGATGCTCTCCAAAACCTGTTTCTTTGTCAGATAGGCTGTTGGATTCATCTTTGTGCTCATTTTCTTTTCCTAGCTTAGATCTCTCTTCTTTTGCCTCTGGATCATCTTCTCCTGCAGACTCAGCTACTCCTAATTGCGTTTTAACAGTAGTTCCAAAAGTAGCAGGAGTTAGTTCATTCATTTGTTTAATGCTTGCACTCTTCTCTTTCATAGATGGTAGCACCTGTTTTAACTCCTTCAGAGTATTTTCTTGTAAATGGACAGCTGGAAAAGTTAAAAAAGGAGGAGTTATAAACATTTTATCAGAAGATCTATGATGAATATCACTACATCAGCAGAATCAAGGCTTAATTTCAGCATAAATCCAGAATACTACAAATGTTATCTTTGACACATCAAAACCACTCCCTTGAGTAGAATAAATTTATACTCATAAAACAAATCTTTGACTGTAATGACTATTTGTTTCAGGGAAGTATGGATGAGGGTGTAGCACTTGTTATTTACAGGGAACATTTAAAAAACCCGCTAACACTCATCAGCAATGCACAAATATATAGAGAAAAACAAAACCTGACAACTACTGTATACAATTCAGATGTGCTCATAACAGAACAACAGTAAATGAGAAGAAGGTAAAGAAGTTTTCATAAAAGTATCAGTTTGTCAGTTTTTGTACATGACTAAAAAAAACGGACAAAATAAAGCAAGGGAAATGCCTTTGGAAAAATACTGATCTGTTAGGGAGGGCAGAGTGGAAAATTGCTATTTTGAAATGAAAGGTTTTGAAATAGGCTGTGAATAGGTTTTGAAATAAGCTATTAAAGTCATGATATTGGGTAAGATGGAAATGCTGAACCACGTCTCTGGCACTGTCAAAGGCAGTAAAATAAAAGCTCTGCATAAGTATTAAAAAAAAAAATAAAGGAATAGATACATCTGAACTGCTTCCAATCTGCAGAAAGGAAGACATAATCAGCTATAGACAATACATAGGAGCTAAAAATCCAAAGAAAAAACAAATAGTAAATGTGAATTCCTTTCCCTAAAAAGAACAGAAATGCAAAGATAAAAATTTCTTGGTAAGTACAAATGTACAAATGAAAAAAAGAAGGGCAAAGATGCCTACTGTGAGCAAAACTTGTGAAGCCAATTAACTGAGAAAGAGGAGAGAAAAATTATTCTTCATATGGTAACTTATTTCTTTCAGTTTCTGAATCACAGAAATACAAGGACCACTCCTAAAGTAATGTCTCCTATTTTATTATGTTGGCACACAATGTCAGAGGTGGATATTGGTTGTATGGCAGTAGAGGTTGAACATTCCAACGAATATTCCACATTTTGTTGCCATGACAGTTCCTCCATGTGGAAAAAAATGGCACCTGCTGACATTCACTGATGCTTTCTGAATGTTGATGGAGACCAAACAGTGGATACGAGTGCACTGAGGGGTTGGTGGTGCATTTGAGAAGTGGCAAGAGCAACAGCAGGCCATCTCCACTGGAGCAAATGTTTATGAGCACATCATGCAGGCTTTTGTTCATCGCTGATGAAAATGTATAGATAATGTCGGTGTGCTGAGAAATAACTTTTTGTAGCTGAGAATTAGCTCTATCAAATAGTGTTATTGTGCTGTTTGTATCTGTTGTAGTTTCCATGGAAGCAAGCAGAAGACAATACTTTCAGAGCAATCTCCATACTGTAAGTCAGAATATGCAAAAACTGATTGAACCCATCTCCACTGCCATAAGGACAAATGCTTATTTATGTAGATATTAGGATCATATACACAGCTCTAAAACAAACACATTTTATCATTAAAAACAAATATGTGAAAATACTCACAAACAATCTTGCATGGAACCATTCCATTATCCATTTGAAGCCTGTCTTCCATGAATGCTATTCCAAGGTTACTGAAATTATCTACACTTGCTTCAGCAATTAACTTATATGGTTCCCCAGGTTTATAGGCCAACGGTGAACAACAGTCAGACCACTTCACAACCTAAGAATAAACCACATGCATGTTTCTCAGCTTGAAAAAGCTACAGAAAAATACAGAATATACCAACAATATTACCTTTTTGCAAGATGAAATGCAGAGTTGAGAACTGCCTTCTCTAAAGATTCTGGTATGGAAAAACATCACAACAGGCAGAGCCACAGGGATGTTACAAAAGCAAACCAGCACAACTGGCAAATTCAAGTCTCAGAAGTAACATAACTATTTTATCAGAAGCATTAAGTAAGTACACAAGATTTAAATTGCTTGGTACATCAAGAATTCTGGTCCCTAGAAAAGCATAATGGGGAACACTTGGGCTTCTCCTCTCAGAGAAGGTTTGTTAAATCCATGCATACACATATCACCCACTATTCCTGATCAGCTTTTTCTTCAAGTGCTGTGCTGCTGCCATGTCTCTTTGCCCGGAAATTCAACAAAAGGGCAACCAGTCTTAGACACTCAGGGTACCTAAGAATTCTTAGAGTACACTGCTTTCGTGTCTTCAAAAACCTTAATCTCTTCTCCTTCTCTTCATGCCTTTCAAGCCAACTCTTCCACAGCTCCTCTCTTCATCATGTGACTCTAGGCTATCCCCTATGGTGGAAGTTAAGAGTTACAACATTTTTAAGACATCCTTTCTTACCCCGAGAACACACACAAGCAGCTAACATCCACATCACCTGTAAATTGTGAGAATATACTGATGCCTTTTCCTTTTCTTCATGGCACCAAGTAGAACATTAGGCATACTAATAAGTAAAAATTAGTTACTGCTGTCTAGTATGAATAAAGTGAATAAACAAAAGAACCTCTCAAAGTTAGGCTACTGCCAAGATATATGACCTGAAATTCTGCTAATGCAACAATCCAGAACAGAACAAAAGCCCTAAGAGAATTGTTTCAAACCAGCTAAGCTTTCCTGTTATGTCTAGAAATCCTCATCGAAATTCTGTCATAATACAGAACAAAAGGCTAGCTCTTTCTAAGAGATGAGAAATTATTTATACTCCTGCTTTATGCATCCACATCAGTTTCAGCAGAATTCAGTGGCAGATCACTGACAGCTGTTCAAAGAACATCTTTCTGTCAAGACATTCTTGTAGGCCACAGGAGTAATCTATTCTTATAGTCCCTGCCTATGTTGAAAGTTAGCTGCCAGAGGTAGCAGCCAAAAGCACTTCTGGTGAAATGACACTTAAACAGAAGAATAAATAGCAAAATAAAACATCAGTTCTTTTCGACTTAAGTTTCAGTCTTTTATCTAGATTATTGCTTTTCAGTTTGATAAATTAATTGTTAATGTCTGTAGAAGAATCCTTTTTTCATTCTAAAGAAAATGCAAACAAATCAACAAGATTAAAACACACACACAAAACAACAATGCATAACTTTGCCTAATAAAGAACCTCAAAAGAACAGCAAATCAGTGCTTCAATCCAGATGTTGCTTTTGTGGACCTGTGTTGCAAATTTCCCTTAGCCTTCTGCCTGAGATGGGCCAGTACTCTCTGCCACATCAAAGACCAAAAAAAAAAAAAAGCCATCAACAAAAAAGCTAGCACGGCTACTGCAATCTGCAATAAGGCCAGGGATGAGGGTCAATAGGCTTCAGCAAGAAAGCTTTCAGTTCAGAACAAACTTCTAATACCTCCAGTCTTCGCAGTCTGCTATTCACAGAGATAATGATTTTGCCTGGTGCAGTACATCACCTGGACATCATTCCCCTAGAAGGCAAAAACTAACACGTTCCATATGAGAAATACCTCTTGAGAGCAGCCCTGCAGAGAAGGACTTGGAGGTCCTGGTAAACAAGAAGCTGGACATGAGCCAGCAGTGTGCACCTGCAGACCAGAAGGCCAGCTATATTCCGGGCTGCATTACAAGAGGAGTGGCCAGCAGGGAGAGGGAGGTGATTGTCTCCCTCTGCTCTTGTGAGGCCCTATCTGGAGTACTCTGTCCAGGTCTGGAACCCCCAGCACAAGAAAGATGAGGAACTCTTGAAGCAGGACCAGAAGAGGACCACTAAGACGATCAGAGGGCTGGAGCACCTCTCCTATGAAGAAAGGTTGAGGGAAATGGGCTTAACTTAAAGAGAAAACTCCAGAAGACCTCATCGTGGCCTTCTAATACCTGAAGGGAGCAGATAAACAGGAGGGGGAACAACTGCTTATGAGGGTGGACTGTAATAGGACAAGGGGGGATGGTTTTAAACTGAAACAGGGGAGGTTTAGGTCAGATATTAGGAAGTTTTTCACACAGAGGGTGGTGATGCACTGGAACAGGTTGCCCAAGGAGGCTGTGGTGCCCCATCCCTGGAGGCATTCAAGGCCAGGCTGGATGTGGCTCTGGGCAGCCTGGGCTGGTGGTTGGTGACCCTGCACACAGCAGGGGGTTGGAACTGGGTGATCTCTGTGGTCCTTTTCAACCCTGGCCATTCTGTGATTCTACAATTCCGTTAGTATGCTTTGTTCTCAATTCAAAGGCCTACAAAGGGTACTAAAATCAGGTTGCAGACATCCAGAATCATTCCCATTCACAGCCTGTCCTTCTGTTCCTGCATTCAGGGTAGGTAAGTCACCAGACACTCTGCTCTCTGTGTTCACTACAGCAGAGGACTCCCAGACCATGTCCCAGAACAAGTTGCTTGGAAAATGCATGCTCCTCATCCAAGGGAACTGATGAACCACAGTTGCTTACAGATGCAACAGCATCTTTAACAACTAAAAGGACCTGGTAACCTGATGCCAGAAAGTAAAGGATGACAGAGGATTCTGTAGGGTGCTAAGTAGGGACAATTCAGGACACCTAATTAGTCCCCTCCGGATAGCAGTCCTAGCTTGTGACATAGGCTATTTAGTGGAGGACTCTGTCAATTTTATGCTATTCCAGCAATCAGACCCAATGTTTTACTACTGTCTACCCAGAGATGCATGCATGGCTTTCTACCTCTTCTCTACTTGCATCAGCGAGCAATAAAGTCAATTCTGTAACTCATCAATGTTTTTCAGTACTATGAATTACAGGTCAAACATTATTTGTAAATTTCTAACAAGAAGCATTACCGTTTCCCAACATTTCCCAACAACAATTTTATAGAAAAGCAAAGAAATTAAGAATTTGACTTTGGCCTCACTTCAGTAGACTTTGAAAAAAATATCAAAATGTATTTAATATCAAATGTCGATACATTTATTTGAAGTAGAAAATAGAACCTGAGTATTAAAAGTGATTGTTTAATGACTAGATTACATTTTTATTCCCAATAACATTATAAATGTACAAAATCTGTGATCGATTTATTCCTTCAAGCATTTAGTTACGCTTAATTCTATGTCCATATCGATGCTAGACTTTGCACTACTACTTTCTTTACATGAAACAAAGAGAAGTGCTTACCTCTTTTGAAGACACAGGTAATTTCTGCAAATTATCTGCCTGAGCTGAAACACTTTCTGTCACAAAAGCTATGTGTTCCGTTTCTAGCAACTTATCAGGATAAATGAAAGGAGAAATGAGAAGTAGACTCCATCTGTTTAAATCATCGAGGAGCTGAAAGAAACAGGAAAGGAAAAGTCTCTAAATGGAACATCTGATTTAATATTCATTTTTTTAATTTCCCCCAGACCAAATTGAAATCTAACTCTTTTACATGAACACCCTCTACAATTTCACAAGGAAGAGAACTTCCCATAAGCACAAAGGGGAAATCATCCTGAACCATTAAGAATGGACATATTAAAAGTAAAATAAAAATGGATCACCTATAAAAATGGATCAGCTTTCAAGACAACTCAGATTCCAGCATTCAATTTTACAGTAGAAGCATGTAGCTGAGTGGGCCACTGAAAACAGCTGTGCTATTGGCACTGAGACCTCCTTGGGCCACCTGCCACTGGACTCTGCCATTGGCAGTATGTTTCATTCAATCCAATCCTCCTCTCACACTCACACTGCAGGCTGCCCTGCCTCTTTCTTCCATCTCAGTGTTGATTCCTGATGGTGGAAGAGCACTGCTTGAGCTTTCGTAGAGACCGAGAAGGGAGTAATAACAGAGCACACACACTCAGTCAGCACAGTGCCATTACCTGGCTGGCATTCAGATGGTAATCATTAGTTAGGTAACGGTTCTCCAGGAAACACAGTCCTACAGCTAAGTAGTACACACTGTCTCTACATCCATCTGCCAAAAGATCCATCAGCCTATGAGCCGCAAATGACCCAAGGACTGTATATTACATGTATCTACAATTCAGGATAGCTAACTTATAGTTCTAAGAATTCTTTTTTAAAGCCTGTTATGTATAAATAGTTTTATTTTTGTGGAGGTGTACAGCCTCCTAAAAATTAGTACAAAATGTAGATATGTGTATGGGAATTGTTGAGTCATGGCCTGAAACACTGATTGATCACCTGAGGCAAACACTGAGTCAGCCCTGGGAGCACAGGTGAAGGCAATTCACCTGTGTGCCCAGAATGGGTGGAGCCTGGCTGCACCTCTCCTAGATCCCATTTAAGGGCTGATTGCCACTAGGGAAGGATCTCTTCTGGAGGTTCCTCCTTGGGGAGTTTTATACTGTGAGCTGAGGACATGGGTGAGTATTGCATTTTTTATTATCTCTTTCTACCACAATAATCTTGCTAACTATAAACCTGTAAAATACCATCCTAACCACACCACTCTTCTAACTGTACATTTGCTAGTTGCACAATACTATACTGACATTATTTTTCCCACCCTGTTTTAGAAGTTATAAATAGTAAAAGAAATAGCTATTTTAGTACCATTACACTAGAAAGACACACTTTGTATTTCTTTGGTAACTCTACATAGAAGCATGAGAAAATTCCCATAGAATATACTACACATAGATATGATTGCGCATGTAAATGGAAACACTGCAGCATTAAGACTTCTTCATATAACTAAACTTCAAGAGGACAATCTGGCTAGCTTGCCATCCAACCAGCTTTTCAGAGCGTGGAAGCTGCAAAACTAAACACTGCTACCTTCCACAGGAAAGTGAGCCACACTATTGAAGCTTTGTATTACCTTAGAAGTTTAGTTCGATTAACTGGGGGGAGGGAAGAAAGAAATTTGTTAGGCTGCTATTTAGAAACCAGTGTTGCTCAGCTAGCTTTCTAGAGGCCAAAAGTATGATAGTCCTTTTTTTTTTTTTTTCTTCCCCCTCAGTGTTCAATGGATGATACAGCATTCCACAGCACTGCTGCCTCTGTCTGTAATACAGTCAAGTCAGAGCCCTTGTGTCACAGGAACAGGGTGAAGGGTGGCAGGCCTTTTGCACAGGCAATCCAGCAATACAGCTCATAACTTCCAGTGCACTTTTTTAAGAGACAAATACACTGTGAATAAGAGCATTGACTTGATGTCAAACATCAAGCCAAAAAGCAATTTCCTTGAGGGCTTCCTAACTCGCACGAACAGAAACTGACAAGCTTATAAAGTCAGTCTGCATTTAGAGCATAGCAGAGAACAAGAAAAGTGCTTAGCAGGCAAGGACTGGGGAGAAGCTATTTTAGACATGAGCAGAATTGGAGCAAAGAAAGCATGGACTTGTTGAAATATTATTTCATGCTTCACATTTACACAGAGCTCTGCTCTTTATGTTCACTACAGCACAGGACTCTGCCATTTCCATGGAACTTCTCTGAAGACGTGGAAAAAACAATTTTGTTTTCAAGGGCTTAACTGCCCTGTGAGAGATGCTGCCACCATCTCTTAGAAGAGATGAAACAGTCCAATCATTGGATTGCAAGAAACTGCTTTTGAATCCATTCTGTTTGCACCACTGCTTGCACTGCACTGAAACCGGCCTTATGGACCGCTTCACTTCATAGAATTATCTCGAGTTGGAAGAAAGCCACAAGGGTCATTAAGTGCAACTCTGGACTCCACACAGGGCCACCCAAAAATCAGCTTTCCTGCTTCTGGAGAAGCCTTAGCCAACAACACCTATCATAAACACACTGTGGTTGGTGACCCTGCCAGTGGCAGAGGGGTGAAACTAGAGGGTCATCCTTTTCAAACCCTGGCCATTCTATGATTTCTTACTCATTTATGTAAAATGAATAACAATTGAAATTACTTCCACAAACAGCTCTTAAAAAAAAATAAATAAAAAAGGGGTTGGGAGGGGGACGATCAAGATGATGCCAGCCCTCAGCCTTACTCGGGCATTTAGTTACAGATAAACCCAATCTGAATTCAAACAAACCAGGTGACCCACAGGGAGGAGCGGTGCCTGAGGAGTTCCATTCCTGAACCTGCAAGGCTGGCAGCAAGCTGACCGCATCCTAAAGTAAAACTGAAACTAAGCGGAACTCCTCCAGGTGCTGCGTGTTTCACTCACCCCGCCCCCCCTCCTCGGGATTACGGCAGCGGAGGAGGCCGCCGTCCCTCGCTTCTCCCTCCCTCGCACGTACCTGCGTCTCGTCCGTGAAGAAGACTTTGTTTCCCACCCTGAGGCAGACTCGCTCCTCGGGCGGCGGCGGTTGAGCCGGAGGCGCCGCGGGACCGGCGGAGCAGCAGAAGGTGAAGGAGCAACGGGAGCGGTGGAGGCGGCGCACGGTGCGGCGGATGAGCGCGGCCGAGCAAGGCCCCCAGCGCGCCCATAGGTAGAGGTAGCAGAGCGTGATCAGCATGGCGGGCGTCCCCCCGCCCAGCCCCGCCTCCAGCGGCCGGCGAGCGCCGAGCGGAGCCTCCGCGCCGCCTCCCGCCCCGCCTCAGACCCCGCCCGTCGACCGCCTCGCTTCCCCCCCCCCGACACGAGCCGCGTCCGCGGGAGGGAAAGGGGCGAACCGGCTGGGAGAGCCTTCGGCCGATCTGATTGGTTACCGGCGGCGGGAGGAGGTGCGCGAGGCTATAGCGGGCTGTCCTCGAGGCCGGCTGAGGCGTCCCGCGCTCTGCTAGCGCGTGCTGTTGGGTGGGAGTGGTGGTTGATGCCGCAGCGTGTGCGAGATTGTGCTTGGAACGGCGTGGCAGGAGAAAATAAATAAATAAATAAATAATACATAAATAAAAGGATTCACAGAATCACAGAATAGCCCAGGTTGGAAGGGACCTCAAGGATCATGAATCTCCAACCCCCCTGCCACATGCAGAGCCACCAACCTCCCCATTTAATGCTAGACCAGGCTGCCCAGGGCCCCATCCAACCTGGCCTTGAGCACCTCTAGGGATGGGGCATCCACAGCCTCTCTGGGCAGCCTGTGCCGGCACCTCACCACTCTCACAGTAAAGGACTAAAGATTCTGTGATTCTATGCAGCCCTGCATGTCTTATGTTCCTATCTGTGATAAGGCTGCGAATCACAGGACTAGGCTCGTGTTTCTGCTATGCAAACCAGTTTCTTATCCCATCAGCTGCATGGGATGGGTTGTACAAAAGTGCCGCTAGCAGATCATCCAAGTGTAAGTATCTGTTACTTTTTCTTTTTCTTTTTTCTTTCTTTCTTTTTATTTTTTGCCCATACAGAAACAAGGAGTTTTCCTCAGAAATGACTCCACTTTGCCACCTGAGCTAATTCCAGTGCCTACTGCACCCTCTGGGAGCAGCATCTCCCAGTCACAAACACAGCAGGTGGAGCGATGGACCTCAGGTCCCATCTGTGCAACAGGACAGTCACCAAAGGGTACAGCAGAACAAGATGACACACTTGTTTTCATCTGATTTGACTAGATCACAAAATGAGAAACATTAAATCACTATCCCAAGGGACCTGACGTTGAACTGATGAAGAGCGTGGTGGGGAATAAAATGATACAATGTGCATGTGTTGTGTGCTGCAGACACAGCTTACCACTACACAGGAAGCCAAAACAACTTACACAAGGTATCTGCTGCTCCTCTGGCTCTTGTATAAAAGTTATTGAGATGGTGAAGAATTTAGAGAGGAAAAATGTATGAGAAGCTGCTCAGGCCCCTGGCTGTGCTCAGCACAGAGCAGAGGAGCTGAGGGGAGGCCTGATGGCGGCTGCAGCTCCTCACAGGGAGCGGAGGGGCAGCGCTGAGCTCTGCTCTGTGTGACAGCGACAGGGCCCGAGGGAACGGCATGGAGCTGTGTCAGGGGAGGGCAGTGGGGGTGAGGGACAGGGGCTGCACCACAGGGCGGTGGGCCTGGAACGGGCTGCACAGAGCTGTGGCATGGCACTTGCCAGATTTGGAGTCACTTATCCTTATGAGTCCCTTCCAACTCAGGATGCTCTGTGAATCTATGATCAGCTTGATTCCAGTGGGTATTCAGTGCATAAGTGAAAAGAGGGAGAGTGAAAAGAGAAAAAAATGCAAAAAGGCTAGAAGAAACAATGGCACCAATGTGAAGTAGTTTCAACTGGATGATACGTAACAAACATTTCCTGAACAGAACACAAAGCTACATTCTTTTTTACTATTCTGATCTCAAGGCCTGCTATGCACTCAGAAATTCACTAAAATAGCTATTCCAAGTCACAGTGCTCTAAAAGGGTAGCTATCAACATCACAGTGGCGTTTTAGATAAACAAGGAACACACTGGACCTGTGCATTTTGGCATGGGAGAAAAAAAAAATAAATCAAAAACACCATGAGTACCATGACAACCTTTTTCTTTTTTTAGATCTGCACCCACAGTGAAAGCTTATCTAAAATGGCAGAAATCTCTGACATAATTTTGATTTCCCCAGGGCATGCCTGAAACAGTTAACAGTTTCAGTTGAATGATCAAACAATTTTAACAGCTCCCTCCCTTCATCTCAAGCCAAAAAATTATCTGTGTGGTGGCTGTGCTGCTATATTCTCTATATATATTCCATAGACAGGGCAACAAAGTCACAAAGTCTCTAGTGATCATAATTTTCCATTATACACTGTTTCTTTATGTGGCTTTTTCTTACAGAGGAAGTCAAAATACTTACAGGGGCACATCAAAAGAAGGAAAACAAGCAAAGTATACACAGCCTCAAAAGAAAGCTCTTAGCCTTGGAATTCACTTTCTCTGTAATAGTTCACTAGCACCCACATTGCTGACCTTCAGAGCACACTGCAAAACACAAGTGTTTATATAACCTTTGCACGACGAGCAGCATACTTCATTTAATCCTGCCATATTCAATGACAGCACTGAACACGGTCAACTAGATTTTTATTTACTTCCCTATTTGTTTGGGTTCCTTTGCTCAGGAAAAGTTTGTGAGTACATGAGAAAACTGAGTCAAAATTTCATTATGCAAGGGAACCTAAAGCAGAAAAATATACATGCAGTCACTATTTTAAGACAGTGAAATGTTGGAATATTCTCAATGAAAATAATTTGAAGCCATAAAGTTACTGTCGGTATTCAGATTTTGATCGTAGTGTAGTTTAGACTTAAAACTCTGTGACCCTGTGAAAAGCTCTGTTCAAAATGTTAAGTATTTTATATTGGGAAACATTTTTGTTTGTTATGAAATCAAGGCCATGTACACATTAGGATATTTACTAAAATAGATATCTTAAAATAAGCATGTCAATCAGTTTTCCCATAAAGGAGAGTGGAAGGAAGCCTTGAAAAGGAACAGTGCATAATATTAGCTCTCAGACTCAATGGAACACTTGCATTTTTTTCACAGAGAATCACAGAATGCCTGGGTTGGAAGGGACCTCAACGATCGTGAATCTCCAACTCCCCTGCCACATGCAGGGTCCCCATTTAGTACTAGACCAGGCTGCCCAGGGCCCCATCCAACCTGGCCTTGAAACCTCCAGGGACAGAGTGTCCATAGCCTCTCTGGGCAGCCTGTGCCAGCCCCTCACCGCTCTCATAGTAAAGAACTTCTCCCTGACATCCAACCTAATTTAAAATGGCAAATCCCAATTTAAAACATTTCCCCTTGTCCTGCTGTTATCTACCCTTTCACAGAGTGCAGTTCACAGAAAGATGTTGCAATGTAGGAAACAGACACACAGAAACATGAAATGGTTTACAAAGAAAATGAGGTAAACTCTGAATAAAGGGAATAAGCTAAATTTCAAATTACTGCCTGCAGATGAGTGGAAAATAACCCCTTCCAAATGGGACAGAAAGACCAGCTTCAGTCTAGAGGAGTTAAGTCCATCTAGGCTCTCCCATATGACTCATAACAGGGAGTCTGCACTGCCATGGAACATAAATGTTAAATTTTTTTTATTTATTTATTTATTTTCCCCCACTACTTTAAAATGAGTGTTATGAAGATAATTCTGATGTGCTTCGTGAACAACTTTCAATTCATTTTTGAGGAGCTTTGTATGCTATTAATGGCCCCAAATGTTGTTATGATGTCATTTAACACCAGCTAATATTTAAATCAGTAAATGCTGTAGAGTTATCCTGTCTCCTGACAGTACCAATTCATTTTGCATATTATTTATTCTTGCAAATGCATATGTTCTTTCATTTAAAAAGAAAAAAAATAACTGAGTAAAATGAGCTTCCCACAAAGATAAAAACACAAAATAATTATCTTATGGTTCACTTCTGTCTTGATATGCTATCCTTAATTCCCTTAAAATCAGATCAAATCTGCTGAAGTTACTCTCAGAAAGTATTAGACATGTGAAAAATAATCCCTGCTTCTGGGTAAAAGAGATAAGTAACAGTATCAGTATTTTCTTTCCTTTGCCAAATACAGCTCCTCGTATTGAAATTAAATATATTTCAAGATACAGTTGTTCCTTTCAGTACCTAAAGGAGGTCTATAGGAAATCCAGAGAGGAACTTTATAAGGTAGTGTAGTGATAGGGCTTAAGTTGGAGGGGAGCCCAAAGCCCACCCACCCCAACCCCTGCTGTGGGCAGGGCTGCCCCCCACCAGCTCAGCTGCCCAGGGCCCCATCCAACCTGGCCTTGAGCGCCTCCAGGGATGGGGCACCACAGCTTCTCTGGGCAGCTGTGCCAGCGCCTCACTGCCTGCTGGGGAAGGAATTTCTTCCTAACACCTAACTTAAATTTCCCCCTTTTAGCCTTGTCCTATCACTATCAGACCATGTAAAAAGTCAGTCTTCTTCCTGTTTATAAGCTCCCTTCAAGTACTGGGAAGGCCACAATGAGATCTCTCCATGCCCTTCTCCAGACGAAACAAGCCCAGCTCCCTCAACCTGCCTTCACAAGAGAGGTGCTCTAGCCCTATATTCATCTTTGTGCCCTCCTTTGGATCTGCTCCAACAGCTCCCCATCCTTCTTGTGTGGGGGGCCCAACCTAGACACAGCACTCCAGATGGGGCCTCATGAGGACAGAGTAGAGGGGGACAATCACTTCCCTCCCCCTTCTGTGCACCCCTCTTTTGGTGTAGCCCAGGATGATACTGTTGGCTTTCTGGGCAGCTCACACTGCTGGCTCATGTCCAGCTTTTTGTCCAGAGAGTCTCCACCAAAATATTAACTTATATTTTTCTACAATGTTACCAAGAGTTACATTAGATTACATTATAGTTTCATTGACAAAAGTTTGTTGTTTTTTTTTTTTTTTTATTTTTGTAGCACACTTGGTCTTGCAGGGCTTTATCAACAGATTTATTTGATGTAACTTTGTATCTTTCAGAGAGCTGTATTTTAGTAGCTCAGGCTTCAGTTCTGCACTAATATCCTTGTTGGCAGGTTCTGTCCAGAGCTATAAATCAATTATCCTCACATATGGATCTGATTGCAAAATTGGGACTGTAGGCATCAGTTGTGTAATGAACACTTCCTTTTTGACTATCAAGCTAAATTCGATCTAAACAAAACTAAGCTGATGTAATTATATATGTGTAATTAAGACAGTAATTTAGCAAGATAGTCAATTAATATTTAGGTTACTTATAAAGTTTGCCATTTTTTGTCTTAGTAAACATACTACAATTTGACATTCAGTTTGTTATTTGAACATTACTCACCACATTGTTCATTCTAATAATTGTACTGAATTTGATACATAAATGTTAAAATGAATAGAGACTGTACATATGTTTTCTTCTTTGTGTCTTTTTTACTTAGTTATAGATTTACAAATTCTACAAAGCATTTAAACACAGGACAGAGTAGGTGTTGACTGAGAATTTTCTAATCCATATTTTCAGTGCTTTCCACAAGAGTGTTTAATGGATTTGATCTTTGAGTTTAAACTATCTAGTAGTCACAGTAGGAATGGATGTTACAAAAGTGGAGAAAATTAATGCAAAAGCTGGAGTTCAATAAATCAAATTACAGAAAATGTTACTCAAGTTACTACTTCAGAAACAAAAGTATATCTGCAATGCTATAATTTTTATCAGCCAAGTAGCTAATAGCAACTGTACAAGAATGTAGTCTTTCAAATATGACATAACCTCTTCCCTGGTGGACAATGAATATTAAATTAGAAGCAAAAATCCCGTGTCCAAAGTTATGCCTTCTGATACAGAAAACCATTTCAGGGGAAAATGAAGTCTTTCAAGAAAGCGTATCCAATGGTCTTCATCTGTGAGTCCTGCCCTTTCACGTTGACTGAACATATGCTACCTTCAGCTGTATCAGAGCTTGAGAAGCTTGAAAAGCCATGAAGGCTTTTGTAAGAAGAACCTGTCTCCTACAAAGACTTTTCAGTGTCCACACAAAATGACCATTTTGATGGCTTCTCCAGCTCAGTCAGCTAGAAGGAACCTAATTTATACCAAATAATCAATGGATATTCCACATTCACTAAACAAAATCATTTTTCTCACTCTGGAAAGAAAGTTGACAGCATAAAGCAGTTTTACTTGGTAGCTTGATCTATTCTTTTTGTTGTCAATGTGTAAGTAGCACCAGAGGAAAAAATATTTCAGCAAAAGACTCTTAAAATCCACTTGCATCAGTGCAGTAGTTGCAAAATATAAAAAAAAAACAAACAAACAAACAAGTGAACTGTTGCAATGAACCTTAACAATGAAAGCAGATAATGTTACCTATCAAGTAATAAATTGCTCTTGTACAATACAATGGGTAACTAGTAATTTTCAATACAAATGAAAACATTGGGTAGAAAGCTTGAACCAAGACGAGCTTGAACCAAGAAAGCTTGAACCAAGATTTAAAGCATATTGCATATTGTGAAATAAAACATGCCTCAAAGAAATGGTATTCATAACCCTTATTCCTTGATAGATGGAGTAATCTTTCTTGGCATAAAATTTCTTCTGCTTCCATCAAATAGCAAACAAATTAAAGGACTGTCCCCAGAACCTGAGGCAGGCACTAGGCCTGTCCTCTCGCCATCGCTGATTTTTGGTATCTTTTTGTGTTTTATAGTTAAAAGATGGAAAATATTTCATTCACTGTAAAATTTACTCTGTAATTAAAATTCCCTTCAAGTCTTCCTCTCACTTCTTTAAGACTGGATTCTGATGCATTTTCCCAAGTCATACAAAGAGTATAAAATGGCAACAGAAAGATAAAGGACACAATATTCAACATGATTTGCTATCTTAAGTTTAATAAATAGTCTGTTTCTCTATAATTGCTCTCACCAGGAGTCTGACCACATGAGAACAACATCTTTGAACTATTTGGAGGAGTCAAAAGAAAACTCATTAAGGATGTTTCTTTCCTTTTACCTGAGGCCATGTTTGTTTTAGGTAAGTATGCTTTGGGAGTTAAGATAAAGGAGGGGCTGAGAGGCCAAGACAAGCAGCCAGCCTGCCACAGAAACAGCAGGCTTTAGATCATCAAAAACCATGGAGGGTGCAGCTGTAGATTTCTTGCTCCAGGCTACAGTGGATCACATCTGTCAGTGCTCCAGAGATGCCCAGCAACACTCACTCAATCCAAGAGAGCAGCCAGAGAGGTAAGGCAGAGACAGGCAGAGTTCCTTTCCAAACTTCCAAACTTCAGCAGAATTACTGAAAAAAATAAGATTTCCTTAAAACAGGAATCCACTTTAAGGAGAGTGATTGTAGCTGTCTCTAAGCATTGCTATCTCCTTTAAAATAAGACTGCCAGCTTTATCATAGTTAGCAGTAAATGGATTCCATCAGAAAGAACACGAATATGGTCACTTTAAAGACTGTTAAGAATTTCAGACTGTAAGTACCATTTGAATGCAATAATTCTAGATTTGTGAGAAAATGAAACACAATTTTTAACTTCAGGAACAGCAGGCAAAATAAGTTTCTGAAAATTTTTAATTTGGGACTGATATTTTGTTTTTCTGATATTTTATCCTTTTCAGTCAAGTATTTCAGAATATATTTGTAAACAAAAGCAATAATATGAATATTAATGAATAGTAAGTTTGCAATAACTGTTTTTTGTTGTTGTTTTTTTGTTTTTTAAGCTTATTTAGCTTTTGCATGTGATATAATTTTTTCAATTTCCCCTATTCAAAAAACTGGTAATTAGATCCAATCTCCCATGATATTTTAATGTTGTCTAATCAATAAATGATCAGGCACTCAGTGATCTTAAGTAACCATTAACTAGACATAGTGCCAAAGATGGAGAGTTACTTTTCATTTTGCAGCAGTGGTACATAAATAGAAAACATGTCAGTGAAATCTTAGTAGGAAATATTACCTTCATTATAAATGTACAAGTGATTATCTAGTTTGTTTAATGAGATCATAGACAGAAGACAGACCAATATTGCCATAGAAATAAGACTTACCAAATCAAAACAAGTCTTTTCCAACTTGAGATATTCTATGATTTTGTGCTGAGAAGAAAAAAAAAAGTCATGTTTCTTTTTTTTTTTCAAAAGACACCACCACTAAAAAAAGAACTATTTTATGGATATTCTATATTACCACAGAGAATTAATTGTAGGAGTGCTATTCTATCTTAATCTTTCAGCAGCCCTGTTTTATGGAGGCCCTGGATGCCCACAGCCAGGGATGGTGAAATGACAGAGAATCAACAAATGGTGAGATTAAATTCTGGAGAAAATAATCCTTATCGAAAACAGGTGCAGAAATGAAAGCTATCTGAACACAGCAAGCGAGGCTCAATCTTTTAATCATTTCCTTTTTCAATTTCAAAGTACTTTCTTCAGCACTGACAAATGTTTCCAATTATGATGCTCCATGCATGGCAATGTGTAAGAGTATCTCTAATTTTATATCAGATATAGAATCATTAACAGCTCGTAAGAGCTGCAGAAAACACCGCTCACTAAGACAGCTTTAACATCAGTTTTTATTTCTTTACAAAAATAAGAATATTCTCTGTTTGAAATTTTGACGTTGAATTCGTATGTGAGATTTTGTATAGGGGAGAAAAGATATTGAGTGAAAATGATTTTGAGGTGAAATTTAAAAAAAAAATACCTTCAGGTGCACAGTTGTATTGATTGATTTTTGAGATTTTTGAGAGGGATGTTGGTATAGCTAAAACAGATAGAAAATCCACAGAAAAATCAATATAGAAGCTCTTACTGGCAAACTCCTACTCTGAAAGGCCCACCAATTAATAACTATTTTTACTTATTCATTTAGGAAGATTTGTGAGTTAAGAGGGTAAAACTAAAGAGAGAGATAAGCACATTCAACATAGGTCCCAACACTGCAAACTTAAAAAAATGCATTGAAATGGTGCTTTGGCACTTAGTTTTGAACACACTACTGAGTTTTTGCAGCATCAGATTAACAGCTACATCTTCAACTTTTTTCCCAAAGGCTCAGCAGGTTAGGACAACAGCTTTCCTTAGAGTAAATCTTAAAATGTTCACAATTTCTAACACATTCTGATACATGTAATGCCTTTTTTATCATGTACTTTTTGTCTCCCGAAGGTGGAGGCTATAGCTGTACAGATCTGTTGGAGTACCATGCTCCTGGCAGGCACCGTGGGCAAAACCTGTGGAACAGCATCCTTCCCAAAGGCACCTGTAAATTTGCAAAGGATGAGAGTCATCCTATTCTCACAGATGCTCACTAATGCATAGGTACATCCCACAGCTGTGGAAAACAAGAGGCATCTTCTTCAGCAAATTACTGAGGTTTCTGACTGAATTAGATTTGCAATTAATTGGCATTATCAGGATTGCTTTTCAGAAATGCTGTATTTCAGCCTGAAAATATATGCTTACAATGTATCTAGTAAATACCTATTAATGCTTATATGGTATTTAAAAATATGTGTTCTGAACAGAAAATGGCAGAAAAACAGGTCAATAAAGGTAGAAAGACTATATTAATTTTAACATAGGTATGGAAGGAGAAAAATTGCATATGGTGTCTATTGTTTAACATAGATATTACGATCACACCTACAATGTCCAGCCAGATCAGGAGTCCATTTTACCAGGTGCTGTGGAAAAAAAGTAAATAAGTCTTTGCTTAAAAACCAACGTCAACCTAACAGGCTTGAGACAAAACATTTTGGCTACAAGGCAGGCAGACATGGGAGAAAAGGGCTGACATAAAAGGTACAGAGGAAATTCTAAGATCCCTTGCATGATCTGTAACCGAAGGGTTTTTTGGAGCCCATCAAAATACTCATTTTGAAACCTACTTCCTCAGAAAGACAAATGAATTGCTCTGACAATGGCATAAGTCGTATTTGTTTTTTCCTCTTTTCACTAGCAGTTCTACCACAACAGGGTAAAATTTTACTATTTATGCAAAGTTGAGTTTATGCTAATAGTAATAGATAAGATGTCTTGTTTAAGAAATAGAGAACATACACTCATAAGACTGAGTTATACGACTCAGTAACTTTGGGAGATGCTTTCAGGTTAACAGTCTTAATAGTATTTGGTAATGTTAACATTTGCAGATTTTTACTATTATTGTGAACTTGTTTTGAAAGAAATTAGTATTGCCAAATTTTGGCAATTGAAATTATTATTATTGAAATTTAAAGTTGATCATTGCTAGTTTGTTCTATCAAAAATGCTTGCTTTTAAAATCAGTAAATAGAAATGTCAGATGCCAGTTGTCTCTTGACTTAACTGTTTGGATTCTTAATATGCTCATGGGATCTCTGATTACAACTAAGCTTGCTCAGACTTGAACATTCCATCTCCAATCTGCTGGGTAGTATAGATATAGGTGTATTTTATAATACCTTAAACCCCCCAATCACTTAAACTGACTGAAAATCCTCTACTTTCAATCACTGAACTTCTGTTTGGTGGTGTTACTAGACCACCAATCTAAAAACAGATATTCTATACAGTCTTAAGCTGTACAGTACTTCATAGCTTTATGGTTCATACAACATACAAATTGAAATGGTTTGTTAACTGCATAGCTATGGGCAGCCTATGGGCATAAATAATATCTAAAGAAAGTTTAGTTGGAATAAAAAAACTCAGAACATCAAAGAAAGGCACATAATCATATAATTTTACAGTTGTTTATAGAAGAAAAGAGTGAAATCTTCATTTTTAACTTATTCTGTATAATAAGCATGTCTCTTTACAGTCACAACCAGATGGTCAACTAACAAATTATAGATCAAAAGGAGCCCTGGGCTTTCAACATCCAGTGAGGTGAGTTAAATACTGTCACTCGATTCAGGGAAATAAACATGTTGAAAGAAAACATTTCTTCTAAGGAAAAGTATTACTTTGTCTCTGGAGTGTCTCTTTGTAATGGTGCATTTTAATAACTCACTAAACTCCACTGATATTTATCCTCCCACAAGGAAAGATGCCCAGGCTGAACAGAACCTGGAAGAATACTCCAGTAATGAAAATAAGAACTACTTAATCTAACTTAATCTAACTTGTATCTGCATATAATATATAATAATATAATAATAACATATAATAACTTACGTGTTGTTCCAAATATACAAATGCCAAATAATGAACAGGAACAGATACTAATGCTGTGTGACTTGTTACATATATATTTGTCTTGAGTCTGCTGAAATTTGCTCTTTAATAAAAATCAAACTCCGGGTAATCTTTTCCTCTATTTCCTATTCTTAGAGGAATTATAAGTCTTTCCATGCCAATTTAAATTCTGTATGGTTTAATGATATAGAAACTCCTCATGTGAACTTCTAATTACAGGAGGAAAATTAATGGAAAATCCCTTTTTTTCACAAGCAAATTTTAAACTAACTGAATACTGGGAAAAGTGGAATGAAGAAATAGATGTGCACACATATGCATGCAAAACTCATAAACATATGTAAGAAAATAAAAAAAAATGCTTTAGGGGAAAAACAGGTGAAAACCTGAAGTGTAAATATAAAATAAAATATAAGCAATTTTGAAATAAATCTCTTCCAGCTGAAAACACTAAAAAAAACTAAAATCAACCTGTGTGCAAGAGGCAACCCACCCCAATCTTTATCAGGTGTCTTAATCTTAATTCCAAAATCACAAAATGCTCTTCAACCTTCTCTCAGTCACACAGGACACTTCCATGTGCTAAAACAAAACAAAAAATCTGAAGCACACATCACTGCCCTGTCAACACTTTATCATGGAGGGACCTTAGATAAATGCATTACAAATATGCCCAAAGCAACTGAGGTAATCTGAAGTTAATAGTACGTTTTAGTCAGCAATTCTTATTTTAAGGGAAAAGGAGCCCCAGGACTTTTCTGCCTTCAGAGAAAGAAAAAAAAATAGTTTTGAATAGCCAAGCTAGGTTAGCTGGGAAAGTGTCTCACGGTTTTAATTTTTCTCTTTCAATATGCTTTCTTATCAGACTTTATTTGCCCAAATCCAAATGCCAAATGTTTCTTAATAACATTGGAGAGAAGGTTCTGGCTAACTTTCCAGTACAAGCAACAATTCATTTCTACAATGATGACACTGACTCTGAAGAAGATGAGGAAGAAACCAGCTCAGCCTAGTAACTAAAAATTACTAGCCTTTCCAAAAACATAATCAAAAATTAAGAAAGGAATTAAAAGGAACTGTCAAGAATGCCTGAGCAAACATCTGACTGAACAAAGAAGTACATCAAAGCTCATATGAAGACTATTTATAGCTAGCTAACCAAGAAGAATGAGTCAATGCAACCAGAAACAGAGGAAATCCTTATGTGTTTTAAAAGGCTTTTAAATAAAACCCTGAACCTTTACTAAAAGATCATAATGTTTTCAATTACGTTGGTTTAAACCACAGTTGGAGTAAGAACATGAAGAACACGGCATTTAGTTACTTTCTTTTACATGCAGCATGAAAATAGGACTGGTTATGGGGCAAAATAATGTAATATAAAGCCCCAAAGTAAACCAAAGGCTTTGAACCATGATGTTTCTAAGAATTTAAGTAAGAAGTGATTTCAAATGCAAAGAATATTTCATGTTATTTCTGCGGAGCACATTTATTCTGATTTGAACACTGTATGCCAGAGTAACACAGCCCATTTCCCTGTCAGGACAAGTTAAATATGACAGTCTTGTGATGTCTTCTGTTTTTCTCAGACTTTCCCACTCTTAATCAGAGAAGTGCCTTTCTGTCAGTCAGAAAAGTCAATTAATGGCACATTAAAACATGTGTTACGTATGGTTATGTTGGTCTTATTTGTTACAACATTCAAAACATATTTCTACAGTCTGGTGTGCTTGAGTCTATGATTTTAATACAATTGACTTGCTGTAGATTCCTATCTGGTGTGTATCTTACCATTTCGATATTTCTTTTACACTGATATTCAGAAAAACTTAAATTACTAATTTTCAAAAGCATCATTGCTGTAATTAACAATGTCAGTATATCTATGCCTACACAGTTAATTCATTAGGAAAGAAATAAAAGCTTGCTGTAACCTGTTCTGTTTAAGCTTTTTTTTGCATAAATAGCATGTGCTCAGGGAGTCAGCCATTACTTGCGTTGCTATGCCAGGATTTTTTTACACAGCGCAAGGGTAAGGAGTTGGGCCACAATATGCTTCAGAATTATGCTTCAGTTATCACTGACTAAAACTGTGATACTTTTTCCAGAGAAAAGGCAAAAAGGTCAAGGTTCTTGACCTATACTACTCTTGGTGGTGTAGATAAGGCTGGATGGTTGTAAGCTTGTCAGATATCCCTCTTCGTAGAATATACTGTCAAACAAAGCTAGAGTATTATAAATTGTAAGTCTAGCAAAGATTCCAAATGAGCCATCACTTTAGAATGGAAGATCTTTTACTTTTTCAGAAACTCCATTTACAAACTAGGGAGTGAATCTATTAATTAAATTTACACAGGGAGACAGCAATTTGTAATATACATAATTACAATAATTAGGTTAATTTCTAAATCCCAATATGACAAATGAAAATTCAGCTTTTTGACACTTCGCTCATTCATCATCTCCATATATTCCCTTCTCAGCAAATGGAATTGCCACATAGACATTCTAGAGGTTATAGACATCATAAGATTGTGTATAGTCCAGTTTCAACATCATAGGCTTGTAGCTCATTTAAGCAGAAGAACATCCAAGATCACTTAATAGGTCAGTTACAGTGACATAGTTCCAATGCTGGCCAAATGATTATACCTTGAGCTTCAACTTCTTCCTTGCCAGAAGCTCTTATTCTCAGTTGGGTTCAGTCAGAACATTTGATATTTCTGCCCTCACTATCTGAGTCCTGAGCACTTCTCATCTTTTCAGACACTTCTGTGTGCATCCACGCTGTTGTTTTTCTCTCGCACAAACCAAGCTGATATTGCTAAAGTGCTCAGAACTCCACTGATGTTTACTGGAATCTAGAGGGATGTGCTGAGTGTGCTATCTGCCTCCACTGTGAAAACGGTTCAGTAGCTTGGTAGTTATCTCACATCTCTACACTGAGCAGTGCTCCCTAATGAACACATTACACTGAAGAGCTATCTGCATTACACAGATGATGTCACCAAATAAGGACACATAATGCAAAATAACAAGCTAATAGAAACATTCTGCAGGTTCTTCCTTACTGATCCTTAACATTCTGTAAGGCCATGCTGCCTGTTACTTTGACCCGCACAGTTTCTCTGTCTGCCCTGAAGAAGCCCAACAGTGGACTACGTTTACTTTTAGAAAAGCATCTGGCAAGATTAGTACATTCTTGTAGGCACAGTCATCCAGCAAGAGCAGGTGTTTAGATTGTTGCAGGATAGGAATGAGGATCTAATATCTGTAGGACTCAAAGACATAAACAGAGGGCAGTCTCAGTTGCAAACAACATTAGTCTTCCTACATTAAGAAGTTCTGAGTCAGAAAGATTTGCATCAACAGGAGGGACTACATGCTACTGGTCACCCACACTGAAGTAACCATGTTTTCAAACAGACAGAGCTTTTGAAGATCTGTATCTGGAGCTAATACCCTACTCTCAGTATCAGCCTATCGTCCTCAAGACACTCATTTCCTTTGTGTGGAACTCTGTGATCCTGCCCTGCACCTTCACCAGCTGGCAGCCAACCAGCTTTCAGTGGGCAGGGGTCTCACTGAGGTCTGTAAAAAAAACATCCTGGACAACATACAAGCAGTATGCCAGAACATAATGATTTTTGGTTGGAGAAGATTTTGAGAAAACGAGAGCATTGTTTTCAATGTATTACCTTTCAGCAGTGTTGACACAGAACCTTTGACAAAGAAAAAAGATAAGAAGAATGTAGACTATGCAAACAACAACACAGATCAGAAGTTTCCAACCTGGGAGATGTGATTGAGTATACAAGTTTAGTTCTGAACACCTGAGAGGTTTGCAGATAGCAGAGAATGACTGACCATCAAATGAAAATAGTGAACAGTCAGTTTAAAACAAAAGAGTACTCTACCCAGCCTATGATTATGCTGTGATGTTGCTGAAACTAAGAGCTAATTTACTTAAGAAAAAAGGTAAATGAATGATTATCATAAGAAAAATACAAAGATCTGTTTCAAAAGTTTCCTGACTCACACTGTTGCAGACTGGGGAAGAATTATGGAGAAATGTTGCTAGTTTCTTGCCCAATTTCTGTGGTCTTATATAGACATGCACTACTAGTCAGTGTTAGAGAGAGGATGTTAGCTAAATTTGCCTTTGGTCTCACATGGAGTATTCTCAAACGGGCCACATCCTGGCCCATCTGGTGTAGATGTAATTTCAATGACACAAGCAACTGCTGTTGCAAATTCATACCTTTGAAACAAAAAAAAAACCTGACAACATTTAAGAAATGTGTTCCTTAGAAGAGTAGAATAAACCTTGCTATTAGGAAAATGCAACTGGATGATAGATGTCCATCTTACCAAAGGTAGTTGGAAATATGAAAATAAATCGCCTTGCACGTATGCAGAAGTCTGACAGCTTTGTATAAGCAGGCAGTTTCTCAGTCAGTACCACTCTGACTACATCCCGTTTGCTTTCCCTTTTATCATCAAATTCCACTTTCAAATTCAGTTAATACTACTATACTATTTTCATTTGTGTAATATCTAGGTACAGTTATTAATGGAAGCCAAATTATGTTATTCTTTTCCCCATCACGCCAGCAATTTATTTTTTCTCTGTGTGTCAGATAATCTCTTCAAGTTACAATGTCAACATGAACTTATTTGCACACTTAAAATGTGGATCGTGATCCGCTACCTGTTTGGTAATGACTAAATAAGGACTGGAAGTGAATCAATTATAGCAACTCTGCTGCTCAACTGCAGTTAACTTCCAGTTTTCAGTTCCAGTTTGTTACCTCATCTGCAGTTTGACCTTGCGAAGTTTTCAGTGACCTTAGAATCATCCATCAGTTTCAGGAAAAAGATAACAAAGCATCCCCAAATAATGACTTTATCGTGAGTGTACTACTTCAAAGACAAGGCTAGCCATCTACCACCTTACAGATTAATTTGTTGGCTCTGAATCTTTGTTTCACAGAACTTCCGACAGTAGTTCCATGACTGTACTGTTTCCAGCAAATGCTACCTTTTGATTTCCACTGTTTGTTTAAAATTAGGAAAGCTGGAAGTTGAATGCTGGAGAGATACGTAGACAAGGTCTATAATTTTATTTCTACAGTATGTGTTCATGTGAAAAGTCAAAAAAGGTGTATCCACCAATCAGTCTTGAATCCTATCTCCAAGCTCTTTTAAGACAAACTCGTGAGGGATACATGTGTCTAAGGGAAGCATATCCATTGTATGATGTAATGTTTTTTGAGTTATTTTTTTACACAGTAATAGCTATTTTTCTTTTCAGCCAAATTATCATGGAAGCTATTTTTTTTCTTTCTTTTTTCCCCTGAACTATATTTGTACTGAGAGAATAACATCATCAACAGCACTGAATTGCTACAGCTGAAATGAGGTAATCTTCACAACAGTTGTTTTTATGAGCTCTGGAGACAAAATCTGTCTGAAGCACTGGAACACCTAACATTTAATGATACTCCACACAGTCATGATTTCTAAACTGGATCAGCTGCTTCTAGGTTTATAATTAAGTTGAGGCATCAACTGTGCAGCGTACAAACAAAAATCTACTTTGTCAATGCTTCTGCAAGGAAACTGTCAGAACAAGAAGATTGTTTCCAAAACCACCTCCTCAGACTACAGGTCATTTCATGAATAGAGGGAGAAATACAAAAACAAAACAAAACAAAATAATAAGTAAATAAATAAAACATTCAGTTTATTTTACAACCGACTGGAAATGTAACAGTACATCAGTAACCTGAACATTTCATTAAGTATTTTAGCCACTCAGACTCAAGCACCAAAATAAAAGATGCATTATGGAACAAAACATGTTTACATAGAAATTATTTAGTAACTATTTTCTTTGTGAATCAGAAATACTTTATCATTTACATCCATAAAAGAAAGTGAAGCCTGTATGAACTGCCTGGTAAAGAAAATATTCAAAAGGATTTTTTTTTTTAAGTGTTTGAAAGAGCTTTTTGACTTAATTGCTGAGCCTCTCACAGTATCTGTAGGTAGGAGCTTCAGCACAGATTTGAAGTACTAGAGAAACATTGCTCCGTACAAGGGCAAACATCTTGAAGTTTCTTACCACTCTTACCAAACTGAATTGATACAGGTACAGCCAAGACACTGGTCTGTTACACTTTCCTGGGCCAGAAAGGAAAAGCGGTGGAGAACAGGAAAAAAACCTCAAATTCTGTTTAGGTTACCTTACTGTCACCTCTACCCTCACATTTACCACAGGCTGGTTTGTTCTACAGTTATGGTTGCTTCTCTTCATGACATTTGCCTCATTTAATTTACAGCAGCATCTTAAGGCCCACCACAAAGGAATGACAAAACCTACCAACTTATCCCCTCCGTCTCTCCTTGTGTACTTGCCTCTACTCGTGAGATGGGATATCTCTTTTTGTTTCCTTTTCTTATTTCAGTCACTGTATCTGTAGGAACAATGAACAAACAAAAAACCGTAACTGTGCTATCTTTTCATATATTTTACTCTACATGCTTTGTGCCTTTGAACTCCAAAACTGAGCATTTTCCTCTTCCATTACTGCTGACTCAGTTAAAGTGGAAAAACACTTCTATTAATGAAATGTATTAAAAAAAACCGCTGTGGCTATACAGAGAGTTTAGATCTGCCACTTCATATGCGTATATTAAGTATTCATTATTCAGTACATTGCAATGCAATAAAAGACCAAAATCCAAGATAAACTCATGGAAATTATTGAAAAGAAAGGCTATTCCGAATGTTTCTTATTCAATGTTTTTCAACATTAACACCATAAACGTTATATGTATTGTTACTATCCTTCCCTCCACAGCCTTATCATCATTACACAAATTTGGCAATCACAGCACTATTATTTTCTTTGGCTTTCAATCTTTTTGTTTGAAGCACTCAACCTTTGTGATTTTTTTATTACGTATTTACATATACATACATTCTGATACCACTTGAGGGGAACCTCTTATGAAATGAAGATTATACAAGATGTGTAAATTCTCATCAGTCTCCAACACAATAAAAAATGTAGGAAAAAAAAATGAGAAGTTGCATCTTTCTTTCTTTCTTTTTTTCTTTTTCTTTCTTTCTTTTTTTTTTTTTTTGGTTGTCAGAAAGGACAGAGCAATTGATCTGACTTTAAACATTACTACCAGTTGTGCTAGAAAAAGACGCCATCAAAAGTCATAAGGGTGAAAGAGGGGGCAAGTTTAGCTCTTGCTTTTATTTATTTAGCTTTAGTGTCAGTCTGAGAAGAATGGATACCTGATATCCAAAGTCTTTAGAGATGTATGTTTTGTAAAGAAAGGCACTATTACCAACACATTTCAATCATTTCAGATCTTCTTTGAACACTAAAACTTGAGGGAAATCTATAAAAATCCCTCTAAATAACTGTACCTGAAGTGTATTGTGTATTTACAAAAGATGGAACCTCTCTTCCTTTTGCTGACAGAGTTGTATCTTTCACTTAATTGCAGCCACACGCAGATGATGAAACGATGAATCCCAATCAAAACAGACATATCCCTCAGCAAAATGCATTTATTATCCTCTACATACAATGTATTACTTAGTTTTATTTTGATCACAGAGGCAATTTTTGAAGGGTCAATTATGATTCGTAAGTTGAAGAAAAGGTCACTACAGTGCCTTTGAAGCACCGCTGCACGGGAATGACAGAAAAGCGAAGATTGAGTTTCATGCCTGCAAGTTTTACTTAAACAAATGGCCCCAGTTTGCCTACACACTTAGGTGCCTCTGTTAGTTTTCCCATAATTGTGAGGTCAGCAGTTAAATGAAATGGCAGATTCATCACTGATACAATCTTTGTCCAAGGTTTACAGTCCGTTCATTTGTGTGCTTTCAGGGCTCGGGGACATTTTCCAGTAGCTTATCTTTATCCTGAAGGGATTTGAGTATCCTTAACAGGGGACTAAATTAATCCTTACATCAAATGGTAACAGAAATGTGGCCTTCACTAGTTGTCAACTCAGAATTAAAAACGAAATTGCTTTCTCAAGAAGGAATAGGAACATGGGACATAGAAATTCCACAGGAAAAAAAAAAAAAGATTACACTCAATAATTCAGTGTCTACAACACGAATGGAGAATTGACAGAAGAGTAAATACATTTTCATGTCTGTTGATCATAAAACCTTGAATTCATCTTATAGGTGGCTATTTCAGCACGCAAATTAAAATTAATCTAAGGGCAAAAATGGGGCTGGGGAAATCATAGCAACTGAGATCAATCTGAAAAACAAAGCAACATCAAGTAGCATACAAGTCTTAAGCAAATAAATGTTTTACTAATCAGCAGTTATGAAGATGAGGTACAAATAGTCATCATTATGAAATGTTCCCAAACAAATATATATCTAAAATCTGCTATTTCAGAGTGAAAAGTCAAGATGCATTTTCTTCCTTAATTAAGGTATTTTTTCTCATATCCACAATACTTTCTTTTTTTCTTCAAACACAGGCAGAAAGAGTAGCAAATTACTAAAGACTTAGTTACTAGTATACCAGGAAACTACAAATACCATATTCATACCAAACTAGTTGATTGTTTTCATATCTTAAAGTTTCTTACAGGAAGTGATGGTTATTTTGACTGATTTCTAAAGAACTAGAATGTATTTCTTTACACATACATTTTCAAAAATTCCTTACTCTTTTTTATTGAAATAGAGACATTTTAATATTAAATTCTTTGTTGCTTAGAAATTGTTCTATAGACTTGTAAAACAATGAGGATCTAATGACTGATCTCGTAATGTTGTCCACCCAGACTTCAGTTAAGTTTTTGACATTGTCTCTCACAGCATTCTCCTGGAGAAATTGGCTGCTTGTGGATTGGGTAGGTATACACATTCCTGGGTAAAAAATGGGGTGGCTGGCCAGGCCCAAAGAGTTGAGGTGAATGGAGTTAAATTCAGCCACAAGTGGTGACCCTCAGGGCTCAGCATTGGGGCCCATTCTCCCTAATATCTTGATCAGTGATCTGGACAAGGAGATTGACTGCACCCTCACTAAGTTTGTAGATCACACCAAGTTAGATGGGAGCATTGATCTGCTTGACAGTAGGAAGAGGAATCTGGATAGCCACAACCGATGGGCTGAGACCAGCTGTATGAGGTTCAACAAGGCTAAGTACAGAGTCCTGTACTTGGGTCACAACAACCCCAAGCAATGCAACCATGGATGGAAAATTGCCTAGGGAAAAAGGACAAGACGTGCTAGTGCAGCATGCCCAGGTGGCCAAGAATTTCAATGTCAACCTGGCTTGTATCAGAAAAAGCAAGGCCAGCAGAACTGGGGAAATGTTTGTAC
This sequence comes from Perdix hodgsoniae, assembly GCA_035772895.1. Taxonomy (NCBI): domain Eukaryota; kingdom Metazoa; phylum Chordata; class Aves; order Galliformes; family Phasianidae; genus Perdix; species Perdix hodgsoniae. The sequence goes on along the minus strand of JAPSGF010000036.1, from coordinate 5,235,505 downwards.
CCCCCATACTCAGCTCTGGTGAGGCCATACTTTGACTACTGTGTTCAGTTTTGAGCCCCTCAGCACAAGAAAGATGTTGAGTTGATGGAGTGTGTCCAGAGAAGGGCAACAAGTTAGTACAAGGTCTAGAGTACAAGTCTCACGAGAAATGGCTAAGGGAAACAGGCTTATTTAGCTTAAAGAAGAGGAGGCTCAGGGGAGATCTCATCAATCTCTATGACTATGCCAAGGGAGCTTGTAGCAAGACAAAGGTCAGTCTCTACTCCCAGGTAGCAAGCAACAGCACAAGAGGAAATGGCCTCAAGTTGCGCTAGGGAAGCTTTAAGTTGGATATTAGGAGAAATTTCCTTACATAAAGGGCTTTGAAGTACTGGAACAGTCTGCCCAGGTAAATAGCTGAATCACCACCTCTGAAAGAATTCTAAGATGTGCAGATGTAGTGGTACACTCAGCAGTGCTTGGATAACTGTTGAATTTGATAACCTTAGAGGTCTTGTCCAGCTTAAATAGATTCCATGATTCCACAATGTGATGAGTAAAAAATTATGTAAAGAAAAACCAAACACTATATACCCTGTACCCAGAAGAAATCTTACTGAGCCACAGGAACACTGCTAACCTTAACAATATTTACAGTTTATTAATATTTACAAATGAAAACTGTACATTTACAATGTAAACATTTTAACTTACATTAAAAAAGAGCCTCAAGCATTTGACAAACAAAACACATCTGCTTTCCTTGAACTCAATGAAAAAAAGAACTAAGCCAGGTCCAAACATTTATTTTACACTGAGTGGGAAATTGTAAGTAGTACCCTACAACTAATATAATGCAATTTTAAAAATCAACAAAGTGGTTAAATTAACAAATGTGCCAGAATTCTCATATTAATGCAGGTTACCAAGCCACATCAGCGAAATGTATGTACATGAATTTTGTTAGAAACACACACAAAAAATGTTTTATTATACCATGAGAAGAAGGTTTCTTTTGGCAACGAGATGTTCTATAATGTTCCTCATAATCCTTTATTCAGACAGGTCTTAGTAACCACTATCTGTTATTGAAGATTCCTTTTTCAGGTAGGAAGAACATTCTGTTTACTTCACTGATGGGAATATCCCTCAATGCTGGAATTGCTTCTTCTTGAAATTTCTTCTGTTGCTGCTTTTTAGCATAGTTATCTACAGGAAACAATGAAAACATTCCACATATTAAAGCTTTTTTTTTTTTTTTCTGCTTTCAATAAATGTTACACAATGCAATATTGCATAAATTTAGCTACTAAATGATGCTGAAAACCCCATCTTGCTGAGGTATAAGATGGTAAATCAGAAACACTTCATATCAACATATGCCAACAGAGTCCCTGAAGAAATCGAATCTGCTCTCCTGCTGGAACATCCATCAGGGACTGTACTTTGTTTAAGATGCTGTACGACATCAAATCAAAACCAGCCACAGATAAGAAGAGTAAACAAACCCTGCAGTGAGTAGCTCAGTCTGTAGCATGAGCTTTTTATTTTAGGATTTCCGTTGAGATGCTGGCTACCCTTCCTTTATCTTAGCTTCTTGCTCCCATCACCATACAGCTCCCACTCCTAAAACAGTGTAGACATGTTCACAGGTGCACACTGAACAAAATCACTCAACATTTCCCTCATGAGAAAGCAAAGATGAGATCAGTTGTTTTCCAAACAGAGCAAGGCCCACATCACACCTGCCATACAAACTCCTGGGTTGCCACTAAGTGAGAGGATGACATGAGAGATATGTATATGTCTGGGTACATACCTAAGACCTATTTGTCTAATGTTGTCTGCTTTACTAATATGGTACACTTTACCAGTTGGAAATGACTGCCATAAGGTAACAAAGAAGCAAAAGTCAGGGTTGTGGGAGATCTTTTCACTCTGGTCCTTAAGTATTTCCAAGAACTTCTTTTCTATGTTAAAATATTTGAAAGCTTAAAATCTGATTTATATTATTTATGTCGACACATGTATATTTACAGAAATTATCAGTTAAGTATAAAAAACTTAGAAAAAACAAAGAATCCCACACAAAAAAAAGATTACCTGTAATAGTATGCGTGGAGTTAAGCGGAGCTGTACTCATCATGTTAATACCAAAAAGTAATACATAACCAATTCCTACAGCAACTAATAAATATGCTGGCAAAGCAACTGCCCAGTACCTGAGGAAAAAGATTTTAAAGTTTATATATTTTCTAGTAACAAATGTATAATGATGTAAGAGTTTTAATATAGTGGCTATTTTATCTAATACAAACTTTACCAATGGGCAAAGAAACAACACTTCTGGGTATGGATCATGGCTTCCCCCAGGAAGATACCTGACTGCAGAATCAGTGTAACTACTTTGGTATAAACCACTAAATAGATTCATTCACAGAAAGTTTTTATTTTTTTATATTTACAGTTTAAAGTCTGCTGTATTTCATTTGACAAACTCTCTGAAAACAAAAATTCAAACTTACCATAAAACATCAAAATACTACCATCCCTCCCAAGACACAACAAGAAATTTTTATCTTAAATGCTTATCCACATAAAATAATGTTTCACAAACATTACAGTCCTTTTAAATCAGGAAAAAAACATACATATTTTAAAAACAGTTTCACAATTTCTTATCTGGAAATCATTACACATATCCAGGCCTAACAGTTTGAGGCTGAACTTAAGAAATTAAGCTTGAACTTACTTTTGAGGCCAGTATGTTAGTCCTAATGAGAAGAGCCAAGTCTCAGGAACGTATGCCCAGATAAGATACAGCACTGCACAGAAGAATGAAGAGTCAAAAAAGTTCAAACAATACCATTTTAGACCTCCTTCTTAAATTTTTAAAGCAATACTCTCATACTGGGACATACTGAGACTACTTTGCTTTAGACGATTTAAACAACAATAGCTCTACTAAAATATGTCAGAATACCATCTCGGAAAAATCTTCTCCAGTATGAGGATAACATTTTATAGCCACTTACACAATAGTACTTTCGTATTTGCTTTAACATTCTGTAAAAACACAGAACATCCTGAGTTGAAAGGGACCCTCAACTATCATCAAGTTCTTAAAGTATTGTCCAAATTTGCTTCTCAAATACTGGAAATACTTCCTGACTCTTTCTAAGCTAAAAACCAATTTCACATCAACAAAAACAATGATGAGAGTTTTTACTTCCCACCAACAAATCCAGTAAAGTTTAGCAAAACTTAATGAAAATAGGTTAGCAGTCAAGCAGTGACAGAAGCCACGTAAACGCAGCAGCTTCCTGTGGGAAGAATGGAAGCCAACTTACTTCCTCTTCTACTTCTCTCCTAAAGGTGAGAAAGACTTACAAAAGACCTGCATCTCTAGCGTGTAAGATATCCCCAGTGTAATGCTAGGGCAGCTGTCACAACAGCAGCAAAATGCTCCTGTAAGCCCGATCACTTTCCACCGCTGTTAACCAAACTGACCTATTTCCTTACTCCAGTGTTTAGGTGAGGAAGGTTTTTGCATCCCCTACAAAGACAACTTGAGAGCTGGGGCTGTTCAGCCAGGAGGCTGTTCAGCCTGGAGAAGGCTCTGGGGAGACTGAAGTGCGGCCTTTCAGTCTCAGACAGGGACTTGTAAGAAAGAAGGGGGCAGATGCTTCAGCAGTGTCTGTTGCGATGGCACAATGGGAAACGGTTTCAAACTAAAAGAGGCTTCGACTGGACATAAGGAAGTAAGGGTTACAGTAAGGGTGGTGAGGCACTGGCACAGGTTGCCCACAGAGGCAGTGGATGCCCCCTCCCTGGAGACACTCAAGGTCAGGCTGGACGGGGCTCTGAGCACCTGATGGAGCTGTGGGTGTCCCTGCCCACTGCTGGGGGCTGGACCAGATTGGCCTTTTAGGGTCTCTTCCAACTCAAGTCCACAATTCCAACTCCTCTCCGCAATGCTATGTGTATGGTATGTGTAATATATACAGTTCAGATATGAGATTTACTAAAACTAGATAGCAGAGGAGTTTTAAGCAAATTTTTTTATCTGTGATACTATGAAAGACAGCATAAAGTTGTAAAAAAACAGACAAAACACATTAGAATCACAGAAGGTAACTTATCAACCCACAGGCCTGGGAAGTAACGCTGACTCCCCAACTGTGGGCAGTTCAACACTAACATCACCCTTCTTGTCAGAATTACATTTGTCCCGTAAGCAAAGCAACAGATTCCAATACCCCGCATACTTACTAAAGCCAAACCAAGATCCCAAAAACAGAGCAAATCCGTATATCGCCCTTTCAGGCAACGGGGCTGGAGAGTTCTCCACCATGCTCACTGGTCCTTCCCTCTGGCTCGGGGAAAAAAACAACAACGGTAAGAAGAAATCGGAAGGCTCTCATAGAGCAAAGAAGGGAGAGCAGGCGGCCCGAACCGGGAGGCGACCCCAAGCAACGCTGCCATAGGCTGCCGACTGCGAAGAGGAGCCGCGCACGCACCCGGCTGGCATCACGTGACTGCAGCACACAGCCTGAGCGACCGCCGTCACACACGCCTCCCTCTTCCCAAACCGGAAGGCGCCAGAGGAACAACGCCCAACCTCACTCACCCTGGCTATCGCGAGCCTAGCAGGCAACCTCCACGCCTGCGCTGTCAGAGACGGCGGGCGCGGTAGGGAGCGCATGCGCACTGCCCGCCAGCGAGCGGCAGTCGGAGGTTGTAAGGTGCTGTGAGCGCAGCGCTGCGCTGCGCTGAGGGCGGGAGGTTTGTCGGTGGGTTCCGGTAGGGGTTGGTGAGTGATTACAGCAGTAGGTGTGGCCCTTCCATCCGCACCGCGCTCCCGTGCCTCTTTCCCTGCAGCGGGAGGGAAGGGCTGTCGCCGTCTCTCCGCAGCCCCCGGCTGGCTGACGCTCGGGGTGGGGACCGGCGCCGCGGGGCCGGGCTGCGACACGTCAGTGGGAGCCGCGGGGCTTCCGGGTGGCGGCTGTCAGAGGGGCTTCGCGCTCGGGGTGCGCGGAAACAGAGCGGTGCCGCACCGCGGGGCTTCGGGGCAAGGCGGTGCGAGGGGCTCGCAACGGTGCGGTGAGTTAGCATTGGAAGCAAACGGTCTGGAGGACGTGACCTGCGGAGATAACGCAGATATTCCTCGAAACTCTCGTAGGGATTGGGATAAGTCCTGCTGAGCGCGAGTTGTTTGCCTCTTGGCTCTCTCCTCACCGCGTTTCTCTTAATCGTTTTCTTTCAGGGTCTCGAACCATGGGTGAGCCTTTGTCTGAGTCCGAGTTTGCGGCCTTGGCTTTCGGTGCTGGTTATAAATCCTGCTGTGAATTGGTGAGTGGGCTTGGAGTCAGGTCTTCCATTGGGATTTCATAGAATTGTAGAATGTCTTAGGTTGGAAGGGAGCCCAAATCCCATCCACCCCAACCCCTGTCCTGGGTGCCCAGGGCCCCATCCAACCTGGCCTAGAGCACCTCCAGGGATGGGGCACCACAGCTTCTTTGGGCAGCTGTGCCACGGCCTCACCGCTCTCTGAGGTAGGGATTTCTTCCTAACATCTCACCTAAATTTCCCCCTTGTAGTTTAAAGTCATTCCTCCTTGTCCCATCACTATCAGACCATGTAAAAAGTCAGTTGCCCTCCTGCTTATGAGCTCCTTTTAGTTACGTACTGGAAGGCTGTAATTAAGTTTCCCTCAAGCAAGAATTCCTTGCACCTCTCTGAATACTGTGCTCTTGCAGAAATAGTAAATCTGGGTAGGGCACCAGAGAGAGCGTATCTTCTATCAGGCATTTATCGAATGCATATGCAATTGTTGTAAACCCAGACAATGATGGATGGGTCATAATGACTGCTTAATGAATCCCTTGGTTGTGTATGCAGGCCATGTATGGGATGATGTATCTAAATGTCTCTTTAATCACAAAACATTCACAACAGTGTGAGTTCAAGACTGTGAATTGACTGCATAGTGTTCATCTATTCCGTTTTTATACATATCCATCTATATATATCGTTCTTTTTGCCCAGTAAGGCCACTGCTTATTTAGTTCTTTCTTTTATTTTTTGAACTGTAGCACTTTTCTCTTAGAATATTTCTACAAATGCTTTCCTTGACTCCTATTTCCCACTTCTTGCTATGCTTAAGGAACCTTCAGAACATTGAGGTGGTTAACCTTTTTGCTGCTTCTGTTCATGGGTTGTTTATCTGAAGTGTTGCCAGATACAAACTAGCTAGGCCACAATTATTTATGTTGTGGAGAAATAAAAAGTAGGGATAAAGCAACTTTCTGATTTGTAGAACTGTATCAGGTCTGGGACTTAGGAAAAGGTGGTGGAGCCTTGGAACAAGCTCACCAGGGCATGGCTCCAAGTCTGAGGGAGTTCAAGGAGCATCTGGACAAACTCTGACGTAGGGTTTAAGTTTTGGGTGGTCCTCTGTGGAGCCTGGTGTTGGACTCTGTGATCTCTTCTGACTCTTGATATTCTATGATTCTATGACCTGTACTGGGGACCATTAGTAGTAGCGTGTCTCATTTAAATTTGTTTATATCATCCAAGATATTTTCTGTGCTATGAACCGAATAACATACCTTAACAGTTGTGTTAGTAAAATATTCTAAATGCTTTTTAAAGGGATGTATGTGCTAAGGTGTTGAAAGCCCTTGATTCTCTGCGAATGCTGAATTTCTGAGGTTTGCTTTAATGGGAGTGTCACCTTGGGTTTGATGTGCCCAGTACTAGGTACTGGGGATAGGGGTGAGGAGGATAATTTGTTTGGTTTTAGTTTTGTAGCAGAATCCGTCTTGTGGAGTGAATAAGACTTTCTCAGTCATCTTTCAAGATGAATTGATTTTGAAATACCGGTTCATCTTTTTCCTCTTTGTGTCAGTGTCCTGGTTTGGTGAATGTGTTGACACTGCAATAACTTTATTTTTGAGAATAAGCCTTGATTTATGTGTAGGGCTGTTGTAGTTCAGGACTATTAGTTAGGGCAAGACCATGTGATTCCTTGTCATCACCTCAGGTCAAGTTAGTAAGTTGTCATTGCACAACATCGTAGTGTGTCTGTGAGATCTTCTGCTGTAGCAATAAAGGACTGAAAGGAACTTTCTGAGCGACACGCTTCATATTTATATATTTTTCTCCAGAGATAGGTATGTGTTTCTTTGAAATTCCAGTGTTGCTACACAGAGGCATAATACATACAGTATGTATCAAATGGCACACATGGTGTTAATTAAAATAACAGACTTTGTAGGGATTTGTAGAAGAGAAGAAAGTAACTTTTTTCAGTTTAAGAGGCTTGCATGGAGTACTGTGCTTTAAGCACATTAAAGTATGTTGTTTAAACTCTTAAAATTTTTTTGTCCATTCCTGATGATTAATCTGTGGGTATGCTTTTCAGTTCATGGCTATGTAGATACTCTTTATTTTCCATAAGAGTGCAGTTGACTGGACTGTTGCGTTAGCTAACTAACAAAAATGGTTTTTTTTGTTGTTGTTTGTTTGCTTTCTGGCTTTGCTAAATGTGAATTATAAAGACTTGATACAAAAGTGTCTGTCAGAGGGATTTGTTATTGCAAAGAACTGCAGATCGTAAGTTTCCTTGTTTTCTCTCAGAAAACAGATGGCAGAATTCCAGAATTGGAGCAGATTAGGAACACTAGTATTGTTTCATTTTTTGTGAAATGGGATGGGGGGTTGGAAAGGCTGGGGGAGTTCACCCGTCTCCGATCAGACATAGAAGATAGTGGAGATGATGGTGAACACTGAATGAGTTCTATTAAGATTTTATTACAAGCTTCTGTTCAGATCAAGTAGGTACACAAAAATCATTTTCCTGACTGTTATCTACATTAGTATTTTAGTTAACAGCTAAGTAATTAGAGTTAATAATGGCTAACTAAATTTTGGCTAGTTACTGATTGATATAGTTGGTGTGTCTATATTAGTATTTTAATTGACTCAGGATGCTTTTAAAGCAAATATCCCAGGTGTCCCTGTCTTCCATGCTTTGACTTTCATTGTGAATAGGTATAGGAGTTTGCTAGTGGAATTCTCTGAGAGTGAGACTAATCTGTAAGATGCTTTTAGGAGCATAGCTAGTGTGTATCAGCCATGAACAGATGTGCTGTCTGTGGGAGCAGACACGAGGAAGTGCGAACTAAAACAACCCCTTGAAAAGTGTGTGGTGTAAAAGTAGACTCCTCAGTACCAAATGCTTTGCTTCGTAGTTTTGTTTCCTTGTTGATCATGCTACTTACGAAGACATATAATAGTAGAATCCTTAGAGTTGGAAGGGGCCTCTGAGGGCCATCTAGTCCAGCTCCCCTGTATTGAACAGAGGTATGACAGCTAGATTAGGTTGCCAACATAACCACAGATCATCTTCATTACTGATCCTCTGTATCTGTGCTCTGAAAGCAAAAGTGTATTGAGAAAAGGAATTGGTGAGAGAACTTAAAAAAATTGCCTCTATTTCTCCACTTCCTCTGATGTAAAGATTATATTTTGGTTTAATACTTAAAAACTCCTTAAGTAACATATTTGCAAGATATGCAATGTTAAGAAATAACATCTTTATCTCTAGGGTCATGGAGTATTTGTACAACGTTCTCCACATAAACCTAAAACTGGTATGTAAACTAAACCAATATTATGTAACTTTAAATAGTGTCTGTGCTGTGCTTGCATCTTTCAATTGCTGTTTCACTTTTTTCCCCTCCTTTTTTCTGAGTAAGCTAAAATCATTTCTTCTCTGAGCAGAAGTATTGTTATATTAATGCTGAAGGAATTCTCATTTTATTGTGCTGATGCAGTACACTACTATGATAGAAGAGAACAGTGAGTGAGAACAGTGTGAGTACACAGTAACACTGACATATATTTAGGTGGTTAATACTAAAAGGATGGACAGGTAAGATTGATGGTTATTATCTGTGTTTTAATTGTAACTGCATCTTAGCTGTATAGATCTAAAGATACATTCACATGGTTCTTAACTGTAAAACTCTTTACCTATAATCCTTAATTATTTTTTTGGACTGTTGCAGAGAAGCAGATGGCTTTAGAGTATGCCAGGTTATTAAATCTGGATTCACTACAGAAATGATAATTTAATATGTAGGATTTCAGGTTTAACCACCAATCTCACTATGTGAGATGAATTTTTGCATTTATTCAAACTCAGATAATACTGCTTCTGCTCTGGGATTACTTGGTGCCACCTCTGTAGACCAGTCAGGATCCTTACCTTTTAAAGGCAGCGACAAAGGGACATGGGTTATATTTTTTTGGAAGAGCCATATATCACATATGTAATGGACTCTAAGATTGTTTCTGATGACTTTTTTTTTCTTTTTGTGTTGGGTTGCTACATGCCACAATACATTAAATTTGTCATAGAAAATAATTAAACAGGTACAGCTAGGAGAGGCTCATGTTGTACCTTGGAAATAGTATCTCTTCTAGCCATCGAGCAGCTCACGGCTCTTGTTAGGCTCCTTGTTAAATTTATTCATTTATGTTAATACAATTCAGAACATAGATGATTCCTTGGGCAAAGAATGTGAGGTCTGCCAGCACGTATTGCCAGCACAGTCTGTATTCTTATTTCCGTATAAATTCCCTCCTTCAAGTTAGAAAAATAAACAAAAACCTCAATTTATGAGGTATATTGGAAGTTTCAAGTTGTCGTCTTCTGATTAAATAGACCATAGGAATGCATTATGGAAATAACTGGTGATTTTGGATGTGTAGTTGGACTTTGATTACTTATAATGCTTGAATTGTGTAGTCTAGTTCTTAACTGTTTTCTTAAAGATGTTGATCCCTGTGAAGTGTGGTGCCGTCAGCCGGTTGACAAACTAAGAGAATACTGCAACGTTATTAAAATACGCATCTTTTGGCCTCTTCTCTTCCAAAGTGAAAGTAATTATTTGGTAGCTGACTGGGGGTAAGTTCTCACAATGAGTCATCACCCTTTGCATTTCTTTTTCATCATCTGTGAAGGATAACAGGTGTGACAGTTGTGCTCTCAGTAGCGGCAAAACAATCTGCAGGAATGTTTTTACGGTGAGCTACGTTACAAGATCAGAAGGCATTGTTCTTGAACATATGATGAAAATATTAAAGGTTTCTGAAGCTTGGAATCTACATCAGTATTTATGTGCTTAAATGGACATCTTATATTTGAGAAGTACCAAAATCTTTGCATCTTTTTGCTTTTCCCCTTCTGAAATGCTTGATTTGAGTTAGTAGCCATGTTCTTGCTTAGATGTAATCACTGTAATTATTAGTAGGTGAGACTGTGTTACACAGTGTTATTTTTCTAATTGGTAACTTTTTTGCAACAGTTTACAGATTTTAGACTGGAATTGGAAGAAACTCTGTGACTTAGAGCTTGTGGAAGACCTTGTTGATTTGACTAAAAAAGTGGTTGTAAGTATTATAACTTGAGACTGCATTTTAATTTAGACTTTTACTAGAGTGAATAAATAGATAGTGGATGTACAGATTTTTAGGAATTTAATTTCAAATCATAGTTTTTCTTGCAGTTTAAAGAACTGCTATGAAGTACTTGCAGAGTCTTTTAATACGTTTGACTGGGGCCCTTGTAAGTTGCTGAGAGAGTCACATGCATGGAAAAAAAAGGTGGCACCTTATCCTGATGAATAAGTTAAACAGATTTTTTTTTTGGTCAAACTGTTTTCTTGCTCAACAGATTATTTTTCAAATAGATATTGTTGTTGACTTCATGTGTTGACAATGTGGAGAATGACATAAGTGTTTTCAGCAGCTGAAGGAAAGATAGTGGGCTTTTAGAACATAAGTGTGACATTAAAGAAAAATATATATTGATTTAATGAAGTTCTGTGTTGTACTCTGAGCATGCTTTTCTGTCCACCTTACTGTTACATTACAAGTATTCCTCTGGTGGATTCATACTTGCTTTTTGTGCCACTCCCCCCTTCAGGCTCTCTGAGTGCTCTATTTTCACCTTCTTGTACTTCAGGATGTCCCTGTAGTTATTCCACTTTGTCTCATGTGATGAGTTCTTTGTGCTGTTTCCCTTCATGGGAGCCTCTCACTTAGTATTTATATGAGAGGCTTTGTGCTTATTCCCATTCCCTTCCACCTAAGCTTTGCTTTTCTTAATTGCTCAGCCTTTATCTTCTTGTATAAGACAGTATATCCAGTATTAAAATCTCAGGAGAGGAAGTGCTGCTGTTTTGGATATTTTTCACTTGATGAGTCAGCTGGTACTTTGTGTAGTTAACTACAGAAATGGCTAAAGCAGCTGGCTATCCTAATCAGACGTCATAGCATCTTCACTATTTATTTATCTTTCAACAACAATAGTTAAGGATTGGCTACTGAATACAAAAATATTTCCTGAAACTTTGAAATGGACTTGGAGCAGTTATCCAAATGGCACTGCATTAAAGTGGAACAGAAAATGTTATTGAGCTGAACCTGAGCTCTAAACAAACTAAAATTAACAGATGTTAACTTTTTTTCTTAATCTATCTTCCAGAATGTTCCACATTTTATTGGGGGCATACTGAGAATTGGCAGCAGGTTAGAAAACGTAAGTTTCTTGAATTCTTCTTAATTGGAATGCTCTTTTATGTGTGAATACAAACAAAATATTTGTACGAGTATACAAAATATTAAAATGATTATTTAAACATACTGATCTATATGTTAATGCATCCCAGTTGTTGTAACTCAGAGCCACAAGATAAAATGTGTGCCTGTGTGACAGGAACTGTGAAATAAATTCCATTTGTGTAAGAAGACCATAGTGGGTGGAAATTCTGGGGGGTGGCGTATGTGTCCTACTGCTGGTGTATTTGCCTGTGTTCTTTCTGTGCTGGTGTTTGTGTGTTACACTGAAAATCTTGGGATAGGCCAATGGGGGAAAAGAAACACTTCTCATATAATGACAAGGAGTTGTTAGAAGACCTTTCAGAATGGGTTATTACAGATGGCAAATGAAAACAAAGAAAAGTAAATGGAGAGATTCTTATGATAGTAATAATACAGATAAAATTGTGATAAATTCATTTCCTAGTCTCTGACTCTCTGAGGTGTTATGCTTAGCATTTATAGCTTCTTCAGGATTTACAGTCAATGGCTTCAATCTAGTGTGGGGAGTGTAGGCATTCCTTCTCAGAGTTCTTTGCTGTGAGGAGTACTGTTAATGTTCTTCCTAATTATAGAATTGACTTGCATTTTTTTTTGTTTGCTAATGCACTTATGTGCCTTGATAGTTATGGTCATTGGTGTGCATGTTCAAGTTGCTTCTGATTTCATTATACTTCCTGTGTTTTTTTGTATGTTATGTACGTTTTGCCCCAGTTTTGTTCATTTCTGTGTTTGGGCATTTGTTTCTTTCTGTTTGTTTTCCATTTTTATAATGAGTGTTCAGGAGTTGCTTATTGCCATTGGGTCTTTGATGTCAGCTTGTGATCTCTTTCCCATGCCTGCACTTTTCTCAACTATTTCATGTCTTCAGTTATTGAGGGCTTTGTTCAATTATATTTGTCTTTTGTTTTAACATTTCTTAATATTGCATCATTATGTTAGCCATAGCAGTAGCAAGTTGCTTATTGTTACTGCTGCCTGTATATAAACTATTGTTGAACTGTGCAAAAGTGAACGAAGTGAATCGTGGCCACCTGGTCAAAAGAGATTTCTGGTAGAGATGAAGCAACTTAAAACAGCCAAGTAGTAAACCTGGCAAGTTGCAGTCCTGTGGCCTGTTGTAAGCCATGACAGTGCTGTATGATGAGGCTTCAGGGCTATCGATAAGACTGTGCTTGATTACTGAAATAGTTAAAAAAAAAAACAAAAAAAAAAACCTTCAGAACTTCTCTTTTTTGGAGACAGATGGGAAATATTCTAAGAGATTCTCATACAGTGGTACTGATTGAGTCTGAAGGACTGTGAATGATTGACTAAGGTTGTGATATGGGAGCGTGCTGATCCATCTTCGTGATCAAATTCAGCATTTGATAGAACTATGCTTGTTAAGGTTTTCATTTTCTCTCCATTTCTCTGGCTGTTCTTAGTTTCCCTATGCTCATAACTTTTCCTAGTTTCTGCTGTCTCTTGTAGTTTAACAGAAAAAAAGTTTCTAAATGAATTTTTATGATTTGAATGGCTTCCCTGTATCCTGTTAAAAATATGTCTGCATTTTGTGAATACGCTTTACTATGCTGTGTTTAAGTTACCTAAAATTTGTGAACTATTGCCTGTTTGAAAGGCTAATGACTTGGGATCAAGTGCCTCAAGCAGATGCTATAAAAGAACAGTTTTTTGTGTTTGCACAGAATACTGCCATTATTGCCAATGAATTATTTGTTTACCTGGTGTGTTGTTTTTTATTTAGGACTTTGTATAAAGTTAACTGGTTTGTTTGTTGTTTTTTTTTCTCTCTCCTTCAATTGCACTAGGGTTTCTTTGATGTCAGGGATGCACTTGATTGGATCAGATGTACAGGTGATATCAATATTCTGCAGAAGCTGGAGAAACTTGGTGATTTTGGTTGGCTCTATCTTGAAACTTTCTTTGGTGAATGTAAGTATGAGCTCTTGTGAAGAAACAGTCATGTGGAAAGTTACCTGTGCTGAAGTTATGGAATTGTAATGCTTATGTTAGCTTGGAAGTGTCTGCAAGAGTGACTCGAAAAAGTGTTGTTGTGTTTTTTGTTTTGTTTATTTAAAGCAGTCAATTCTTGTTTGAGTTTCAGCACATTTTCATGCTCATAGTGCACATGCTCTTTCTGAACAGGTGTTCAGAATTGTTCCTGAGTTTTGGAGTCCGTTGTGAGTTAATTGTGTGCCTGTAGGCTCTCAGTCTTTAACACGGATTGAATGTGACTGTAAATATTAGTAGGGCTTTATTGTTAAAAGTTTGATAGAGGGTTTTGGCCATGTTAATTGAGATGTTGGGCATTCGTCTTTCAAAATTCAGCTTACATAGCTCATGGGCATTACTGTAAGCTAGCAGAAGTACTAGCAGAAGAACTTCAGTTGAAATGACAGAAGATACCAAGCCTACTGGTTTTCTTCCCTCTTGAGCAGCTTGTATTCTGTTCTTAATTTCTGCGTATATAGACTCTAATTCAGCTTTTACAGTAAATAACTGAGTGGTGGGAACTGGACTTGCATGTAAGCAGAAAGTCTTTTTATAGTTAAGTACCAGGGCATGAATTCTTTATAACAGGAATCCTTACAGATTTTTAAAGTCCCAGTTTTTTTTCAAAATGAAACAAAATTTCAGTTGATTGCTTGAAAGAGGGCAAATCCTTAAAGGTTTTACTGCTTGCAACATATTTTTGGGACTTACCCAATAATAAATGATACCTTACTTTCAAACGTTTGTTGTGTCGTTTGTTTCTATTATTTGTTTGGTATGTCAAATTTTTCTTCCAACCATACAAGGGAGCACAATTCTTAGCAGAAAACAAACTTTTTGTCTTGATTAATTTTTCATCCATTGCTTTTCTCTGATTTTTGTCTACAGGCAAACACTATATTACTAAAGTTGCTTTGGAAGATTGTAATCTAGTTGAAGAATTTAAAGCTGTCACCTGTGAAAACTGTAGGAAGGTAAGAGACTGCATCAGGGTGTTTGTCATTTTCATGTATTGTGGGATTTTTTTGGCTAAGAAAAAATGGCCAAATGATCAAAGACTCAAATTTCAAATGCTTAAATGAGTAATTATCCAGACATAAATGATTTCCTTGAGAGATCCTGACTTAATAAACAGAACATTTGTTGTTTATGTTGCCAGTGTACATTGAAGCTATTGGAGCACTGGAGTCTATTGCCAGATGTTTTCGTTACTTCACATTGCAGCTGAGTTAAATTACAGTGGTTTCTGAATTGTTTTTTAATTTCACAGAAGAGTGAATCTATGAAACAGAAAGGAAATGAGGAGTTCTCCCAAGGAAAATTTGATCATGCTATAGTGTCATATACTAAAGCCATAGAGTTTTGGTAAGAACTCAACTGGTTAACTACATTGTGTTGTGTCATATGTGCTCAGCTTACTGGGATTTATTTAGACTTTGTTTAGTTTTGCATGAGCCACCCTAGAAGTCAAATGGCATCTAACTAAAAAAAGAAAAAAGTGTTACACAACTTTTTGTATTTATTCTTGCTAGTGGTTGTTTGCACATTTTCTTTCCAAGAGTTTCCATTAGGTTTAGATGACTAAATAATAAGTAAATCTGAATTCCATAAAAATTTGATATATTGTTTTCAAATTTTGTCCGTAGTTTTATAACTATGTGGTTGATGGGATTAGCATTTTGCTGTTGTCTTTCTTCAGGTTTTGTCACATATTACATGTCAATCCCAAATTCAAGCTGATTTCAACCTTCTTGGACTTTATTTTCTTTTTCCTTCTCTGACTGAGTTGATTTTCATCTGCTTCATCATCACACTTCTTCCCCAGCTAGCTGCATCCTTTTGCAGTTTTGTTTCTTATGTTTCAAGTGGTTGCTGGATAACATACACAGGTTTCCCCTTCCCCCCTACTCTTCTTTAGGTACTTTGGGAGCACTGCTTTAATTCTTTGGAACTGCTGTTTGATTGGCCCAGTCAGACAAATGGTTATGAAACAAAGTTCTGGAAGTAGTGATCCAAAAGTGTTTGTGAAATGTTTGACTTAATTGGAAGTTAAGGAGTGCAGAGCAAAACAAAATGGGATCTGTGTGACAGTCAGTCTAGCTTTTACATCATTCCCCCAATTTCTTTTTATTTCCCTTTCCCCAAGCAAAGCAGAGTTGGGAGGGGGTGTACTAGCTGTGTCTTTGGATGGCTTGAGTTGTGTTTTGATGTATCTGTCACAGAGTATTGGGGGCAGAATCTAAATCTATCTTGTATTCTTTTCACCTCACTAATCTTACAAATTGCTACATAATTAAAACTATAATGTTAATGACTTGTAAATTGCTGAGACTATTGAAGGAAACTTGTATATAATTGTTTTCAGTGTTTGTGCTGTGGTGTTTGCAGTTATTGGGAGAACTTTTCTTTTAATTTTTTTTTTCATTTTTTTTCTTAAGTCCTGCAAACCATCTTCTGTATGGAAACCGAGCTCTTTGTTTAATTCTCACGAAGCAGTACAAGTAAGTAACCCTTGTTTATAATGTGAAATCTCCTGTAAGTGCAAATTAACACTGAACAAAGAAAATATTTAAAAAACTGAAGTGTATCTAATAATTGTGATGTTGTTACCTCAGGAAACTGATACTGAGAGAAAATAGTAATGTTAGCTGTATTTACTGGTAGTATGTAATGCTATTTAAAGTTTGGACCAGTGAGGAGGTTATGTGAATGGGGGAAAAAAAACCACCCTTAATACCTGTGAGTGCTGTGATTTATGAAACCTTTTAGAGAAGAGTGTATTTCTGGGATTATTGTTCATTAAGCCAGTTGTTCAGCTAAAATCTTACTTGCGACCAAGGTGGATGTATATATGTTTTTTTTATATAAAGGTTTTGTTGCAGTAAAACTGAAGTCTTAAGGGTCTGATTATTATTAATCCAGACCTAATTGTTGCAAGAAAAAGAAATAATAATGGAATTAAAAATTGACATCCATACAGTTCATAATTTCTGCCCATTTTCATGGTGTTGTGCTCAACTCTGCACATTACATTTGATCTTCGCTACTATCTGTGGTACTTCTAATGGATATTAGATACTTTTTATTCATTATTCTTGAAGTCCTTTCTGTCCACGTCTGGCGTGTCTTTAACTGACCATTGGTGAGTAGTTAATGGCAGTGAGGTCTTCAGGCCAAGCCACTGGCTTTATTTGTTTCTGCTTCACTTGAAGTAGTCTTCTCAGATAATTTCAGTCATCTCCTTCCTTGAGAATTCCTACTTATGTCTATTCTCTCTGGCCTTTTTGCAGGTAAATGAACTGTTCTTTTATTTATCTTAAATTTGTTATAGTGCTGTGTACATTGAAGTCCCGGTTTGTAGATTTTCCTGAAGTCTAAATAATAAATCTCTCTTCTTTTTCCTTCTTTCTCTCAAAGGAGAGCCCTTGCTGATGGAAAAAGGGCCACTATTTTGAAGCCTAATTGGCCAAAGGTTAGTTTCATACGTGTTTCAAAATTGTCTTTTGCTAGTATTGTAAATCAACATGGGATCCCAGAGTCTGAATTACAGGTATCACACAAGTAGTTAGAAAGTGTTCATATCTACATTTAGCATTGCTGACGGTAGAATGCATAGAGTGTCTGGGAATTTTGCTTCAGTCATACAAGCACAATGCTTTCTTGCATATTTATGTTAAAAATGTTATTTTGGTGCACTTACAGACGTGATGTTCTGCATGTGTAAAGAAGAGAGCACTTATTACTTCATAATGCATAGCTATGTTATCGTGGTGCTTTAAAAAGATGTATGTAGTCTGTAGAGTAATGAAAACCCTGTTTAATGGGCAAAATGTATTCCCTTGTGTGCTTGGACTAAAGAAGATTAGAGAAGGGGTAGTTAGAGAATTGCAAACCAGCAGTTGAAATTGGAAGGAAAAAACAAAATTGCTTTTGTCTGTAGCCAGAGGCTAGATACTGCTTCTGATGAATTATTTTCTGTTTCAGTGTGCAGAGTGGTTGAAAACTTTGGTCGTTCACGGGTGCAATAGATTGATTTAGAGTGTGCAGTATTTTTACTTCATACTGTCCAGTGTACTTTAACTGTTTGAAATATAAAGTATATCCTTATTTGAGTGAATGAACACTTAAACTGGTATCCACGCAGGGTCATTACCACTTCTGTAAGGCGCTGTCATTACTGGGGGAACATGAACTGGCTTTAGAAGCTAATGAGAGAGCTCAGGAACTGTGCAAGAATACTCTTGATGGACTTAAGGATCTTATTCAACAAAATGACAAGTTAAAGAAAACATTAGAAGAAATCAAAGGTAACCTTTTCTGATTTTAGACTTGCCTTGAAAAGAAGAAATCTCATTTATTGGTAACTTTCCTTTGAAAACAGCTAATTTTTTTTCCTTCCTATAACATTTTCTATAGGTGCTAAAGAATATAAGCAGAAACCAAAGAATTTGCTTCTTGAGAAAAAGTAAGCAACTGCTAAATTTGCTATTTTTTTTTTTAGTTAACAATGTTTAGTATAAGATTTAGGTAATATGTCATAGATGTTTACTGATATATTACAGTTTAAGATTTTAAAAATCTAAAAAGTTTTAAATTTAAAAATCTAAAAAGTTTTAAGATTTTAAAAATGAGAGGAAAGTGAGAAAAATGAGAGAAAGTTTAAGAATTTAAAAATGAGTTTAAAAATGAAAGAAATAAGACAGAATGTGGCCTAGTAGTAAAGAGGATTTCTAGGTTCTAAATAAGCTATCTTCTGATGCTCTCTACTGCCGAGTAGTCTCCTTTGGCGTATTAAGTTCTAGCCATGCTGGAAATAACAGGAAAGTTTTGTATTTTTTGTCCACACTGTTTCACACACACTGTTAAAAGTGTTTCTGTAATCACATCCTGTTTTGTGTTTACTTTGTTGTATAATTTTCATGAGGAGATTAAGCTGATTCAGATCCTCATTATGAGAGGAACTGAATGTTAGCAAATGCACTGTGGCAGCGGTAAAAAAAAAAAAAATAATAATAATAATGTGAATCTTAATTAATAGGAACCTGGTTTTGTCATATCTGTTTTAATCTCTCCAGGGAAAGCATAAGAGTTAAGAGGGGTTCCACATTCATACATTCAACTGTGTTACAGCATAATACTTAACTCTTGCATTAAATGCCTATGAAATACTGTTTTGGTTTCTACTGGTCTCTTTTTTGTGATGTAGGAAATTGTGTTTTTTCTTGTATCACTATATTTTTTTTTTGTTAGATATCTTTGCTTAAGCTAATACTGTGTACCTTGAAAGCTCAAAAAAATGTTTGATCGAATGCCTTACATATGTTCTGTGAGGGAAGCCTTTTATTTGTTTTATTCACAGCAAACATGTGATATATCTTAAATATTAACACTGAAAGAACTAGGATTCTCTCTTTTTACTTTTCAGGGACTGCAGTTCTTCAGAATCTTGCTTGATCATTTCTCAAGAGCAAAAAGAAATAGAGGACAGAAAACAAATGCAGCTTGATCATAAAGATGACCATTATCATCAAAAACATGATGCCACCGTAAGATATGCTACAGATGGAATTCCAAGACTATCAGTATGTTAATTTTCTCCATTCTGGAATGTGCCATTTAATGTGTGGCTGAAATTTTGCTCCAATAGTATTTTAATAATTGTTTACTTTCTCAGCTAAGTGCTAGAAGAGTGCCTTTAGATAGAGTGTGCTCTCAATTCCAGAGGGTTCTGTTAGTATCTCGTAGTGTAATAGAATTCAGTGGAAGATGCTATTGCAAAACTTAAATCATATACAAGGTTTTTCCAAAAGAGGGACATTTTGTACCGATGTTGCAATACTGAGGTTATTTGCATGGTTACAGACCATTATTTTGTTCTGTGAAGCAATTTTTTTTCTCTACTGAAAACAGCGTTGTTTCATTAGTACTCCTAGAAGGCTCTGGGGAGACCTCATTGTTGCCTTCCAATACTTTAAGGGAGCATATAAACAGCCATTCTCTCTTCTGTTTATGAGGGTGGATAGTGGTAGGACAGGGGGGAAAAGTTTTAAACTGAGACGGGGAGGTTTAGGTTAGATATGAGGAGGAAGTTTTTCACACAGAGGGTGGTGAGGCACTGGAACAGGTTGCCCAAGGAGGCTGTGGTGCCCCATCCCTGAAGGCATTCAAGGCCAGGCTGGATGTGGCTCTGGGCAGCCTGGGCTGCTGGTTGGAGACCCTGCAAATAGCAGGGGGTTGAAACTAGATGATCACTGTGGTCCTTTTCAACTCAGGCCATTCTATGGTTTATATTTAAAACTAAGATTTTGTGGTTCTCAGTCATGTGTTTGGCTTGCGTGTTTGAAACAAGTGTCATACACTGTTAGAACTCAGGGATATAGATGTCACAAATAGGAAGGCACCCATAAGGATTGTTGAGTCCAAGTTAATTCTTAAAATTTAAATAACTGTTTACAAGCAGAAGTGTTCTACTAGATTATTAACTTTTTGGTGAGGAAGACTCAAAAGGTGAAATGAGACTTAAACTTTGTTCTCTGATTGGGGTTGAGTTTTGTTCAGGATACAAACAAGCATACTCAGTACAGAAGGATGGTCAAAGCAATCTGCCAGTACTCTGCCTGTTTAGAATATTACTTCGCTGTTAAAAGTGCAAAGGTTTTCTGTGCTGTTGTGGATTGAACTCAGCAAATAACCTTCTCAGTTTTTATAGGAGGGTGGGACAATGAGTAAAGATGACGCAATAGTTAGGAAACTGAAATTAAGGTACAAAGGCGAAGGGAGGGAAACGTAAGTTAGAATAACTTGCTGGAAAATACAGTGAGCTCCAGCACATACAAGAAGAGCTTAAAGTTTTTGACTATCTTTTGAGAGCTTGAATCTGCCTTTGTGCATGCGAGTCTTCATAATGTAGGTCTGCGTAAATTTATCTTTAAGAATGTTACTTCAAAAAAGCTGGCATTTTTAGGTAATGTAAGTTGTTATGGAATTAAGGAAAAGTATGTGTATGAGTGCGGTTTGATTAATTGAAATTTTCTTAGGGGACATAATATATGATATAATTGTGATTTCATTGTTGAAATTGTAATTTGCAATTTAATTGCAATTTCCACATAGTACTGAAATGAGCATATCAGTTTTTAAAGATTGTTTCTGTTAATGTTAATATGCAGTGAGATGACTGTGTAGCTTGAATGGTTCTTTTTTTGTGTAAAACCAAACTACTGTATTTGGCATTAGGTGACCAGCATGCCCAGGACAGAAAACAAAGTGTGTTCTCTGGACTTTCCACCAAGTGAGTTTGTTTTACCATTTATCAAGTCTGGGTCAGTTCTTTCTTCACTCCTGTTGTTATTAATAAGCAAGTTTACAGTGTCATTTTCACAACAATAAGCTATTATGTTGTTGTTTTTATTTTCCTGTTAGGTGCAGTTAACTTAGTTACTGTTTCTGTGTCTTATTTCCTTTCCCTTTTGTGGTTTCAGTCTGATTTATATGGATGATCTTGGAATTTAAAGTGGAACTGAAAAGTAGAATGCTAAGTCAGAGGCTGGAAATAACTTCCCTCGTTTTAAGATTAAAATTAAGAGAAATGTGGTGCTGTAGTATTCATAATTTGTTTATGATTACTAAAAGCTCCATATCATCTTCAAGAAAATAATCTTGCCGTTAGAGAAAAAGATATTACAAACTATTTGACAGAGAGAACGTTTTGCTATGAACTTTAAGAGGAGGAAGTTGGTATCTTTTATTGTTCATGTGTTTCTTTAAATTAAAAGAACACTTTTGTAGAAGGTTTTGTAGAACCCCAAATATATCACAGTCCTGGAATTACCTTCCCATGGTGTTCATATTAAGCAGGAGCAACTGTCATCTTTAAAGTGAATTCTCCTGAGCTTTGTTTGCTTTTTTCATCTGGTAAACCTACTTGAATTGAAAATGCTTAAGAGATTTCTCGTACATTCAGAAATTGTTAGTTACAAGGTTTATGTAGAATATTTTTTCTGCTGTATCTGGACTACATGCATGTCTGTGTTGTATTCCCTCCATTGACCTCCATTGCAGTGGGTCCTTCTGTAGTTCTGACCAGGGAGAAGTGTGAAGGTTGAAGTGCTCAGTTCTACTCTACTGTAGACCTCACGTGCTTGAATACTTAGCTGAACAGAAGGCAAAGTATGAAGCATCGCAAAATTTGATCTTAGGAAACCAATGAAGATATATTACAAAATATTATTTAAAAAACAGCAGTAGGAAAAAATAATCTTGATTTGTAGACTTTGAACGTATGCAAATATATTAATTAATACTTCAAGATATAATGAAATGAAAAGCATAGAAAGATTTCAAAGAAAAAGTCAAGGCTAATTTGTTTCAAGGATGTTATGTACTAGTGTCAGAAAAGTAGATTTATTAGCTGGTGTGCAATGAGCCTATCCCTACAAACTCAGGGGAAATGCTGCTTTTTATGGGGGATTGGGCACTGCTGGAAGGTTTCACAAATCAAGCACTGCATTTATGCATTAAATTCCCAAATACATATCTAATACAGAAGAAAAACCCTTCTACCTTCATAAGGTTAAACAATCAATACTCTGACGTCTGTTGACCACTTCCCTGGCTGTCTGTGCTTCTGTGGGGCTGTTTGTGGGTCTTCAGCAACCCTGGTGGCCATTTGGGGAATGTTCCTCTTACTCTTTTTATTCTGATCTGGTCATCTAAGTTCTCCTCTTCCCAGTTCTCCAAGGGGAGCTAGTTGTCCTTGATTAATTAGATAACGTTGCTGGCTAAGACATTCTGCTTTAGTAGAATCAAAAGATCCTATGTTCATGTTGTTTAAGCACAGACAGTACCCCCCTGTTTTCCTGGAGAAGATTGTTGTGTCCATTACCTGTATTTCCCCATTTGAAAGGTTCTAAATGTCTAACGTAATATGGGTGGGATTATGAAAGGAAAGAATAGCATACATACTCAGGATCTAAAGCACACAGATTTTATGCGTTATAACAGGTGAATATTCATATAGATTCCATGAGGTGCCCACCTGTTCCTAGAATTGTTGTACATATTAAAATCTAAGGTGACAGGATGAGGGGAAATGGCCTTAAGTTGTGCCAGGCTAAGTTTGGGTTGGATATCAGGAAACACTTCTTTACAGAAAGGGTTGTTAAGCACTGGCATAGGCTCCCCAGGAGGTGGTTGAGTCACCATCCCTGGATGTATTTAAAAACTGTTTGGATGTGGTGCTCAGTGACGTGATTTAGCCGAGGGTTAGAGTCGGGGTATTGTGGTTAGGGTGTGGTTGGACACCATGATCTTTAAGGTCTTTTTCAACCTGAGTGATTCTATGATTCTAATGCTACAAGTTTGCTGTGTTGGCATGGGTTTTTGGTGAGGGGGGTCTTTGGTGGTCCTGAGGTTGCAAGGAGAGCTGTTCTCTAGGCAAAAGGTTGTGTGTTATATAGGCCAGATCCCATAGATGGCCAGGAACTTGTTTACAAAATCATGTCTGTTAACTAAGTTTCTGATTAGCAGTTCAACCTTGTTAGGGTGCCTGTAATATCAACTCTGCCGATAATACAGGGTACCTCCTTGAGGCTTGTGGAATGTTGAGAATCTGCTTTTAGGCTCCAGATGTCCCGTTTATCTAGGGAGGAAAAAAACGTCAGTTTGCTGAGGAGATTGAATTAATTGCTGGAAGCCCTGAATTTATTCCCAGGTATCAGCGTTAACGAGCAAAATATGAGATGTACTGTGGCCACAAGGGTTTTTGAATAAGTCTGAAGCAACTGATAAGTAAAATGCCTGGGTTTGTTTCTTTCTGAACGAGAAGAATAACTCACTTTAGAGAGGTTAAGGAAGAAAGAGGGATAATGAAAGAGTGAATGCAGGGAGAGAAGTGCAAATTGTTCCAGGCTGAAGAGATTGTAGGATTATGAAATGTGTTGAAGTCAGTGGGGGAGAACAAAACAACCCGTGGATGATTCCATACTTTTTCTTTCTATTCTTGCTTCCTCCTCCCCCCCCGATACTCATTATGTCAGTACTGATGTAGAAGAAAATATTTGATTTGGCTTTGATGTGAAAGGAGGAGTTATGCATTGAATGACTAGCTGATACATGTTTAGTGTGGGTGGGGAAGAACAGCTTTCTTTTTCGTATTCTTTGTTCTCATAAAGGCTTGTGACTTGCAGGAGGTTTCATGTAAAGGAACTTTATGCCACTGTATCTTATTTTAACAGTACTGTCCTTTCTCATTAAGTTTTTTGTTTGCATGTACTATTTTCTTGAGCATGTGTATATTTCTGTTAAATATATTTGTTTGTTCCTAATGAGAATCTCTATGAAAAGCAGCGCTACCTGTACTAATACTTTAAAATGTTGGTGGGGTAAGTGAATTATGCTTGCTATTGAATTAAAAGTACTTTTAAAAATCTAAAAGTAGTGTCTTTAGAAATAAAAGTAGCGAGTAAATCATGCTCAGTTATAATAAAAATAGTTCAGGGATTATCTTAACTTGGTTGCTATGTAAGAGTGATCATTCGTGCAGGAAATTTTTCCCTAAAATCATTTTTATTTAATGGCTTTTAGTGTTAAGTTCATTTAGTGTGAAATAATTAGACTGATTAATTATTTTGTGCAAGGAAAGGATTTTGTTTTATCTTCATTAAGATTTTGTTTTGGATGATATATCAGTTCCTTAACAGGAAGAAACTTATTTAATGAAGAGAAGGGAATAGAATACTCATCTCCAAATGGTTAACTGATTATATGCTTGAAATGTCTGACTCTGAAAATGTTGTTTTCCATCATTTAATTGTCCTTAAACTTAATGTCTTCAAAATTTATAATGACTGTTAGTGTTACTTTGGAGTTTTGAATGTGTGTGAACTGTTTCAGCAGGCACCTGTTCAGACTCCTGTGTCACTTTCAATAAATGGTTTCTAAAATAATTCTGAACAGATTCAGTCTTTGTGACATCTGAATTTTGTTCGGATTAATTCAGTTTTTATGTAATGAAGTAGTTTGCAGTGAAAAATCAACCCTATGAGTGTGTTGGGCATTTTGCTGTCCTAAATGAGATTAGTCAAATGGATAGATCTGTGTTTTTCTATGATCAATGTATTTCAATATTTTAAAATACATATATGCAATATAAATTTAAAATGGAAGTGCATAGAAGACAAACATTTTAAAGAGTAGGTGATTATTGAAACTTTATATATGAAATTAACACTTTCATATTGAACTTCCTGGTAATTGAATAATTGCCCGATTTATTTGGTAGCCATACTTTATTTTGGGATTCAAGTGCTCTAATAGCTTAAATCCAGGTGCTGGGATGTGTGTTGTCTGTGTGAAGCTATCCAGTGCTAGGAAGCCATAGTCATCAGCAGATGACTATAAGAGCGCAGAGCGTAGCTGCAACAGTCTTCTCTTCCAGCATATAGCTGGGATAGAGAAAGGGTTTCCTGTACGTCTCATAATATGAATTAGATTTAATTAGCAAAAAAACTGCCCTCTTCATCTTAATGTAAATAGTTTGGAACTCAAGTAGTGTGTGATGCTCAGCAGTTTTGTAACTGAGTTTGTCAGTTGCTTGTTGGTTGCCGGGCCAGTAATCCTTTTTGCCTTGTTTGTTTATCAGAAGGGAGCTCTCCACATAACTGGATTTTTTCACTGTTGCTGTTGAGTTGTTAAAGCCTTGTAAAGTTCTAACTGAAAAGTGTTGAAAATTAAACACGTTATGGCTTCATTACAAGCATGCATATGCACATTCCAGTTTCTTATGTTGTAATTCCAGAAAAAACAATTGAGTTCCTTCCTGTTTTTGACCAATTGCATTAAAGCATTAAGACATCTTTCTTGTTCCTTATTCTTAATGACTTGTTTACTTTATAGAGCAGTGTAAATAATTAACTACAGATACTGGAAATTCTAGAGTAAGTGAGAGTTTTGCATAGTCCTTGATGCTGTTTCAAGAGTTAGAAACTAATCAGTACCATGATAGATGAATTCTTCCTGTTGTAGCTCAGTGGTTTCACGTAGTCAAACATTTGTAAGTTACAATCAGGGATGTTTATCTCAGTGTGACTCATACAGTAGGAATTCTGATGTTAATGTGGCTTGTACTGGGCTTCTCTAGAAATGTTTTTCTGAAGTAGAAGGCTTTCTGTAAAATTTATGTACTTAAGCTTGGATAAAGGCACTTTGCAGCCAAAGTGATCAGTTATTACCTTTTATAAGTTACACTTCTCATCTAATAGTTAAAAATATCAGTGTTGCCTCTGTGTAACATACATGATTTATTTGGCTTCAGTCTGCTTCAGTAGCTGTTACAGTATTGGAATCAGATCATACGTTAGAGAATCTCAAGATTATTCTGTTCATTTGAAATATCCATTTCCTTTTGTAGGGTTAGTAAAATTCTTTACTTACTATGTAATAAAAATAATATGAAACTTATATTGTAACACTCTGACAGCTTTTTAAAAAAATTCTCAGTTGTGCTAGCTCTGAATATTGTAATATTTTAGATCTGTTACTTATAAAGCAAAATATGAGTTTTAAGGGTTTATCTTTTTTTGTTTTTATATGATGGTCATTGTGTTTGAAATACTTCTCTTTTTTCCCCATTACAGGCCAAAGTCACCAACACAAAGGAAGGTCAAAGAACAACTGTGGTGAACCTGAAAAGAAACAGTAAGAATTTTTTTGAAGTTATTTAGTAGAACTAAAATTATTTCTTTTTTATTGCTGAATTACGAAGCACTCAAAGGGCTACAGAAGCTTTAATTTGCTGCTTGTTCTTTGCTTTTAAATTTTCTTTTCCTTGGATAAGAACAAATTTTACCTCTTAAATCTAGTATAGAAATAAATTACAGTGAACATGTAGGTTGCTCCAAAAGTAATATTTCCTATTTGTTTCCATGGAAATTGCAACAATACAAAGAACGTGATAACACTGTTTGATAGAGAAAATTCTCAGCTACAGAATGCTCATTTTCAGCATGGTCACTACCATTAGCTATTCATTCTCATCACTGATGAATGAGTGCCTGCATTCCATGCTCTTAAAAATCTTCACCATTGGAAGTGACTGTTTCACAGCTACTATGACAGTTTTTGCTAAGGAAAATGTTGCCTATCTTTCATTGGCTGAAGCAGATGAAAGTTAGAAGGCACCAAATCCAGACTATATGGTGGGTGTCATAGGACAGTCCAGTCAAGACTGGCCACATGCTCCACTGTCTTCAAACAGGTATGGGGCCTAGCATTATCATATTGCAAGAGGAAAGTTTAATTTCTTCTCTGGACTGACTCTGGAAGTTGGAGTCTCCAGCTTAGTCATCGTTGCAGTGTAGTGGTCAGAGTTGATGGTTTGTCTGGGTTCCAAGAAATCCAGAAAGATTATCTTTTTCTATCCCAAAAGACAGTGCACATCACTTTACCCATTGAGGGCTGCATCTTGAACATTTTCCTTCAATGGGGAATTGAACATGTCACCACTCAGTGAGCTGTCATTCTTGCTCCAGCTCATATTGGTGACAGCACATCTCATCACCAGTAATGATATGATTCAGGAAATTGTTACCTTCAGCCTCATATTGGTTCAGTAGATCCTGAAAAACATGCATAGTGTTCTTTCCGTTCTCATATGAGCATTCGTGGGTCCCACCTGGTGCAAACTTTGAGATATTCCAGTGTCACCACCATTGTTTCCAGTGCAGTGAAGCTGACTTTCACCTCCTTAGACAGTTCCCTGGTTGTAATCTGCCGATTTGCACAGATGAACTGACTGAGATGCTCTTCATTTTGTGGTGTGACAGCTGTCCGTGGCCCATCCAGAATGTGGTTGGTCCTTCATGCTGCTGTTGCCACTGCTGAAACGCGCCATCTGCTGCCCCGCTGTGTTCACATCCTGTTTGGTCTCCATCAATGTTCAACAAGTGTCAATGAGTGTCAGTGGGTGCTGTTTTTTCCACATGAATGAATTCAGTGACACACTTTTGCTTCAGATTCACTTCTGTGTCAGATACTGTTTGTCAGATTGGCCCTCTGTTGCAGTTTCTTGCACAGCAACAAAATGTAACAGTTTTGGCAGCAATGTTTGCCTTCTTCTGTTGCACCATCAGCTTCTGCCTCTGACGTAGCGGGCCAGCGTAGTAAAATAGGAGGCTTTATTTTCAGAGCACCCCTTGTACTCAAATGCTTTGCTGAAGTGTGGCAGTGTTAAAACACATCTTGGTATGGAAAGTGATTCCTATAAGATCAATGGACAGAGACTTCTAGAAATGCCATTTGGTGCCTGCATACTGAAAATTTGTGTCTAGTAGAACATCAGACTAAGTGGTCGAAGCTGGTAATTGACCTTACCTTTATAATAAATTATTTTTATGAAAAGGTAACTGAATTAAGTATAGCTGAAAACTGATAAAACATTTCTTAATTAAAACTTAATATATTACTATTGTGTATTTATATTGCTTATATCCTCCTCAGAATATAATTCAGGTTAAGACAGCAGATTAAGTTCCCAATATTCCAACTTCATGAAGAAATTCTTATTTGAAAACCAAATATTTTACAAATCTCAGTTGAACTTTTGTAAAGGAAGGTGTAAACTTAATCTCTGCTACTTTAAAAAACAACAACAACAAAGTTTCCACAAGCAAGATGTGTGACATAGCCTACCAATACATGTGCTTCCTTTGCAGCAGAAGATAATAGCAATCTTGTTCTTATTGTTACATTCATACTCATGTCATAGCATAACTCAGGCTGTATCTTATTTTCAAGGTCTCTTTGTACTACTTGTTCTGTGTACCAAATCATTTTTTAAACCTTTTTCATTCTTCATGCACTTAGTCAAAATAAGAGATTTGACCATGAAGAGAGCATTGGAAGTCAGTTTGTTTACTACTAAGAAAGAAATTGTACTTAAAACGTTTTTTAGTACTTTCACAGAACTTGCATCTTGGCATGAAGTACACTGATGCCTAATCTTCAGAACGTGAAAACCTTTCTTGAATGTTAATCAATATGTTTAATGGCTTGGAGCCAGTGTTAAATCAATTGATGTGAACAGCGCTATAGATTTTATGTACAAAACACATGCTTCCATATGCTGTAAAATTTTAAGAGTGTGAAAAATGTGAAATGAGACTAATTGTGCTCTAACTACTTTCTTGGTTATAAGCTTCTCGAGCTAATGTTTTCATTTGTGTTCACATAAGGGATACAGCAAAATAAGTTGTTTATATTGACATAGAAAAGTTGATGCGAGCTTCCATTAAATGTTGGTTTTTGAAGTGTAGATTTCTTACCTTGAAGAGGCCAAACCTTTAGGAAACCAAGGAGCTGAACCGAATTACCTGTAGTCCAAATTAAAGTATCAGCGTGAAACCTATCATCTTTTAATCTGCATTTCTGTATTCCTTTGTTTGTATAATTCTTTTATTTCCCCTCTGTTACTCTTTTTGAATACCAGACAGCTAGAGCAGTTGAAACCTTGATGTGGCAGAGGTCCTTTACTTGATTTAACTTGATTGCCTCTGAGTTGTTTCTTCTTTCAGTTTAATCGGGAAATAAGCCCAGAACTTTACTAGTGGCTGAAGTCACTATGGGAACAAATCCTCTTTAAAGTAATAGAACTATCTACAAAATTGCTTCTCTCACAGCAAAGTTTCAGACTTGGGAAAGTACAGTATTTCCTAACAAGGGAGGTGTGTGGTCAGTTACAGTCAAATCTCCACTTCTGTAATTAGCAAGTTGCTTGGCTTTAAAAATAATCAGTGATCCTTTAATACTCTAAAGCATTTTTCCCAGGAGATGAGTGATGCCTTTGAATGTGGGACAGAACTAAATGTATATTGGACAATGTACACTGAAGACTGAATTGCAGTCTTAGTATTGGGGATTTGATTTAGATTATCAAGCAGTACTTTGCCTCTGAATTATGCTTCCTCTGTTGATCAGTTGTGCATTGAGTTTGTGTTCCAGCAGGAGAAAAGGAATAGCTAGAAAGAACTCCTTTCTTCTCTGTGTTTTCCTTTGCCTGTGCCCTGCCAAACTGCTATGCGTAATTGATTTTAAGTAGATGTTGTGCTTGAATAAAGGATCTTATACTCAGAAAAAGGTACTTTAACCTTTGATGTTGGAAAGTCACCTGGTCCAGTGCCTTCATGAAAACAATTCAGCTGACAATGAGGTAGAGGAGATCAAATAAAATTACTGAAATGAGGGAGAAGGCTTCTAACTTCCCTGAAGTCCTAGTGAATCCCAGGCCATAAGGTTGAATAGTGTTGTAATCCTTTGTAATGTTCCAGTACTACTTACTGCTGTTGTGAAAGAGTGTGCTCTGTCATATAGGCTAGTGTGATGTTGGTGATAAAAGTACAGACACTTCTGCTTCTTGAAAGTTTATGTACATGTAAAGTACAAACTCGTAATACCCCTGTCCTGTTGTTTGTAGGGATCACCTTGATTTGAAGATAGAGTCTAAAACCATCCAAGATAAACTCTTCTGTACTGTGCACCAGGTAACTTGGGAAATTACTTAGCAAATGACCTTAACTGTAAATGATTTGTTTCCTTTTAGTGATGCTGTTCAAAATCGTAGTTCACCTAACATTTCACATTTAGCCTGATTTTTATCAGGGAACAAGGATCATATGATTGCACTGATTTATGCTGCCTTTTTGCTGGTGGTAGCCCTTTTTTACTTCTTTCACCTCTCCACCACTATCCAGACTTAATTTGGCCAAAAGGCAGCTGACTTAGTAATGGTCCATGCTGAAATACTCTGTGGAAAATATTGTCTAGTTAGGAAAAAGAAAACTTCTGTGTTTGTGTGTGTGTGTGTGTGTGTGTGTGTGTGTGTGTGTGTGTGTGTGTGTGTGTGTGTGTGAGAGAGAGACCCTGAAGAAAATGCAGCAAGATTGTTTTTATTTGGCATCAGGAGAAATCTGTATGGTTTCATAACGTCTCTCAGAATTACTTAATGCTTAAATACTTTTAACCTTACTAGTTACGTATCAAATGCATATTTTTAATGCTGAGATCGTTGGGGATTTATGCATCCATCTATCTGATAACCACCAAATACTCTGTACTTACACTGCACAGTTTATTTGGGCTATTAGTTTATCTTAAATCAAACTTTTTCCATCCAACTGAAAGAACTTAATTTTTTTGTAACAGATTTCTGATTAAGTTTAGTTTGAATGGAATATGAATGGAGATGTGCATGCACGAACACCAGAGAGCATGACAGCAGTGTTATTTCATTCAAATTGGGGGTTGGAGATTCATGATAGTTGAGGTCCCTTTCAACCCTGGCCATTCTGTGAAGAGGAGACAAAAACTGTCAAGGAGATAGATGGCAGATCTAGAACCATGGAATACTCAGCTAAAGAAAGCTAGAAAAGAGAAATTGCTAATTCTATCCAAGACTTATGAGTAGTTAGACGAAGTTAAGAGATCAAAGACCTGTAATGGTGTCTGCTGCTAGAAGTGCAAATGGTAAATTCAAAATCCATCTATTGTTGCCAGTCGGGATGAACCCCAGAGATAGAGTGCATTTAAAAATACCCCGTGTCACACCCAAGTTGTTCTATATAGACCATTAGAATGCCTGTTTCTTAGTGTGTAAATGAATGTGTCAGCACAGATGAGTGAAATAAGTTCACTTGGTACTTTTGTACAGTCATATCTCTTGCCCTCCTGTAAGACAACCCGCAGCTTTGTTACACTAA
Organism: Perdix hodgsoniae; assembly: GCA_035772895.1. Classification (NCBI taxonomy): domain Eukaryota; kingdom Metazoa; phylum Chordata; class Aves; order Galliformes; family Phasianidae; genus Perdix; species Perdix hodgsoniae. The sequence goes on along the minus strand of JAPSGF010000036.1, from coordinate 5,204,111 downwards.
TTTCCTGTGTTAATCATAGAATAACTTAGCTAGAAACATGAGTTAATGAACTGGTAACCTTGTGTATTAATTTGTAAGATAAATGATAAAAATCACTGGGAGACAATCAAGGACTTATAGTGCCTTCCCTAGAATTGGGACTCAGTGTTTTCCAGTGTTTGATACGTACATTTGAAAATGTTTACAGAATATTTTGTTGAACAGTTGTTCAAAACTCCATATAATTCACCAGCTGAGGATTGTCCTTTTGGGCCTTATCAGCAACAAATAACAAGTATCCCAAAGCTGTTGAATGAATTAATAGAATCAAAGAATGACCTGGGTTGAAAAGGACCACAATGATAATCAAGTTTCAACCCCCTGCTGTGTGCAGGGTCACCAACCACCAGCCCAGGCTGCCCAGAGCCACATCCAGCCTGGCCTTCAATGCCTCCAGGGATGGAGCATCCACAGACTCCTTGGGCAACCTGTTCCAGTGCCTCACCACCCTCTGTGTGGAAAAAATTCCTCCTCATATCTAACTTAAACCTCATTGGGACATACGTAATTAGTCATTTGCTGATTATAAGAGAAAAGTGAATTAAGGAGAAAATGCAGGTGCTAACTTCACCTTCCTTATTTCTTTAAAAATACCTGTTTTTGTAAGATTAATGTAGTACTGGTATTGAAAATAATGTTTGTAGTTAGCTTAATCAGTTTCATACTTCATGTGGATACATTATTAGCTTAACAGTAAATTAATTTTTTCTTTTCCATGACTATACTGTCTGACAGCATTACTTTGTGACATTTGTTCTAGGTAATAAAATAGCCTCAATCCTGCTTTCAGTAGCTCATTTCTGCATTTTGGTGTGCAATTTTTTTGTGTGTGTGCTCAGTGCTACTTTTTTTGCTGCCCCTGTCTCTTAACTTTCATTAGGTCATGGGTATTTTTTTTTGTATATAGGTTGCTTCAAGAGTAATGCCTCATTTGATTCCATAAGAACTACAACAAAGAGCACAATAATACTGCAGGATAGAGCTAGTTCTCAGCTACAAAACACTTTGCCAACACACTCACCACCATTAACTATTTGCTTTTTGCCACTGATGGACAGAGCATCCATGCTGCACTTTAAAAAATAAATAAATAAAATCTGTACCAGTGGAGGTGACCCACTGTTTCTGTTGCCACTGCTGAAACACCTCCTACTACCTCACTGTGCTCACATCCACTTTTCGGTCTCCATCAATATTCAGCAAGAATCCATGAATGTCAGTGGTGCCATTTTTTCTATATGCAGGAATTCAGTAACATACCTTTGCTTCATATGCACTTCCATGTCAGATGCCATCTTGTCAAAGAGCACCTTTGCTGCCATCTGTCACATGGCAGCAAAATTTAATGGAATATTGATGGGGAAGTTCAGCCTCTGCTGCTCTTACCACCAATGTTCATCTCTAATGTTGTGAGCCAACATAATAGACGACATTGCTTTCAGAGCAGCCCTTGTGTTTGTCCTTTTTAGCCAGGTATCATGATAAAAACAAAACATGATCAAATATCATGGATGATCCAGAATGTACGTTCTGGACATCCATTAGTTTTAGCATGCCAAAATGTTAATTCAGTTCACAGGAATACAGATAATTACATTATTGTAATTGTTAAAAACCAGATAACTGTTTGCTTTTGCTTGTACTAGAGAAGCTTCTTAAGTAGTCGAAAGTATTTCTACATTAGCACAATGATCTGCATTCCAAAACTAGCATTGTGTTTTGTGTTTAGCTAGATGAAGGGAACAGAAGTTCCTAATTCTTCAATTGTTTGCATTAATTTAAAATCTTACTGCTGGAAACTCCCCCAGACATGAATAGAGAGCTGTAATGAAATTTTGATAAAGTAATGCAATTTGAAGCCCTCAAGCATTAACTTGTAACCTAGATGGAGAAACAACGAAATAGGCAGAAGAAGTAATTCTCAGCTTTTTGGAAATGCATTTGTGCACAAGGAATGTACAAATGGGGGAAAGCATATCTGCATTTTGCTATACAAACTAATAAGGTAATGCTTGAACTGAATTTGAAGTTTCTAAAGAAAAAGAGGGGAAAAAAAATACTGTTTTCATTTTGAGTAGCTGCTTTCTTAAATATTATAGGTGGATTCAACTATGTTGTTTGAAGTGGTTAAATCCCTCATTCATGATGGTTATACAGCCTTGATGGACCAGAGGTGTCGCAGTGCTGAACAAATGTTCTCACAGTTGTTGGACATTATTGATCCTTCAGAATTAAAGGTAAATTGAGAGGAATTAATTTATTTATGAAGGTAATTGAGCTTTATACTTTCGATACCGTGTCATTCTTTCCCTCCACCAAAATAAATCATTATTATTGAATTGTTGCCCATCACGCTGACTGCGTGCTATGTGTTGCACTATGTATGTCAAGGAGCTTAAAAATGAGAGAAATGGAGAACAGGGTAATTATGGGATTATATGATGTCTTTGTAATGCTCAGTGTACACGTGCATTTCTAGATGAAATTTTTAAAGTATTTGTCAAAATGTTGAATATGAAAGGACTGCCCTGCTAGCTTAACCTTTACTGATTGTGTTATAGAGTGAAAAGCATTTATGTCGTTCTTGTCAGGTAATTCCTTGATGTAAGTATTAGAATTTCTGAGAGCATGCGTCTAGCCATTCTGCCCCTGAGCCATTTGTCATCCTGGATTTCTTAAAAGACAGCATCAAACAAGTAATAAAAAAAAGACTGATCTGTGTTATTAGGTTTTATGTGACCATCTCTGTGCATGTGTACTTCAAGCTGTCTGTATCATAGTGCCAAGAGCAAGACTGCATTAGATTGCATTACCAGGCAAATAATGCACCAATCCATCTGGAATTGTGACCTAGTTTATTAGGTAGAAAAGAAGTCTGAGATAATGGTTTTTTTCTCCGTTACTGATTTTTTTTTTTCAAATAAAAAGAAATGATTCTAAACGTGACATCTAGCCAAGATATGTTGTGCTACATGTTGTCAGCATACTAGGTTGTAGTATTGCTAAAAGCAGACGTTTCAGGATGTATCATTTTGAAATACTTAAGGCTGCCAAATGGCCAAGATAAAGGTGTAGTTAGCCTTCACTCTTTATGCAACATTAATTTGGTTGGAAGCGATGATAGTTCTCTACGCCTGCTGTAGATCTTCAGTTCACAGTAGTCAGTAATGTACTCCTTACTAGCCATGTGTTTTTGTGCTATTTCTATAATTCGACTCTATTTGCAGCAATTGAATCTTCGTGTTATTAATTATGTTGTAATCATCTATGGACATGCCACTTCTCTTCTTGGAATAGGACAGCCCGAGGTATGACATTAAGCCACTATCTTGCTTTTTATTTGAAGTTCTAATTTGGGTGGTTGGTCATCCATTTTTGTCTTAACTCTTAACAGACATAAGGTGAGTTGGGAAGGAAAGCTTTTATCACAGGTCATAAAATCATGTTTTGTAGGATTGGGTCTTTAATAGTTGTGGACAAATTAAACTACCAAATAAGAAAATTACTTTTTGAAGTTTTGAGTGAGATTCTTAAGTATTAGTTAAGTAGTCAGTTATTTTTCTCCATCTTTGTTGTAACGTTGTTATGTGCTGTTCTTTAAAAGAAAAAAAGAAAGAGGGAGAAAATGCTTTTGGTTCCTGAAAACGCCAAAATAGAAAGTAGTTCCCTCACCTACAGTACTGTTTACAAATATTCAGCGTCTTTCAGCAAGTTGAAAACTATCTGGTCATCTGTAGCTCAATAAGCTCATTACTTTTTAGATCCCTTGATTTTAAAGTCTTTTATGCATGAACATAAAGTTTCTTAATTTCTTTTTTTGCCCTTATTACAAATCAAACAATAGAGCATACTGCAGGAAAAATAAGAGGAAAAAATGGAAAGCTGCTGTCTAAGTATCTCATTTTTGTCTTACACTTATTTCCAAGGCATTGACAAAGGCTGAAGACCAGTTTAAAAGAATAATTGTACACTACCAGGAAGAAAGATTTGATTGTCTGGCATACTACGGAATTGGAAAAGTATACCTCAGGCAAAACCGGTTAGTGTAAAATAAAATTTCAGTATTTGATACAAAAGCTCTTTCTATTTGAGAAATACATGTGTGGGTTGTTTGTTTTTGTTTTGGATTTTTTGTAATTAGACTTTGTTAATCAACAAATTCAAACGTCGGAGTGATTTGTTACAGCTTCAGTTTTGTTGATGGTAAAAATGTAGGAGAAGCAGTTGAATCCAGCAGTCTCCAGGCTGTGGGGAAGTGACTGACCAGCACACCTCCACAGTGGAGATGAGCTCTGGGCAAAGAATACGAGCTTGGGATGCATGCGTTGTAGAGAAAGCTGGACTTATCGCATGATCAGGGAGGGTGAAGAGTAACCTTGGTCTTAGCCAAGACAGCTGTACCAGTGAGTCATGAAGTTCCCTGAGATAAATAGCAAATATATTCCTGAGCTATACAGAGCAGTAAAGGGAAGAGTGTATATATGGCTCAGCCTGATCCAGCATGTGAAAACTGGGCAATTAACCAGCTTTGAAGATAGCAGCAGGCTTGAGCTGGCATCAGCCTCTATCTTCCTTCCTGGAAACTGGGAACGGCCGGCATTGTGACAGTGAGCACAGAGAGACCAGTAATAGGAACCGTGATTGTGCTATGAGTCAGCTGCACGTTGTGGTTACTGTATTACACTTCTGTCATGATATCAGTATATTGCTCTACTAAATCAAGATCTCATGAATTGCCTATGGTAGATTGATGTTGGATTCCACTGCACACACAAATAAAACCCCAATCCTTGCTTTGTAAACCCAACACAATGCCAAACTTATCAAATAAGTAAGTTTAATATCAAACATTCAACCCTCTTCTTGTTGGATATCTGCATGAACCTGGTCAAGAAGTGCTGGACTCTGTGAGAGGATTCTTCCTTCCTGCTGCTGCAGTGTAGCCAAGTCCTCTGTAAGGCACAAGAAGGTGACTGTGCCCAGTCCTGTGGATGTGGCTGCTGCTTCCCTTTGCAGTTTTGGCTGGTAGAGAGGCTGCATGTGTTTTAAAGAGGTATATGCTACACACAGGCTAACACAGTCAGAGTAGCAACCATGTAACACTGTCTGAAAGCAGATAAAACTGTCGTACTGAGAGCAGCGTCCTCTGCTTCCTCTCTGGCAGGTAGAGATCAAAGGTCACTAGTGAAAATATGCACTACCTCACTCTCCAGATTGATGAGCACACCCACCTTCATGGATCTCTTGAACATAATTGCAGGCTCTCAGTCTGCCTAATATCCATGGATGGGCTCTGGGACTCTCTATTCAGCCACTGCCTCAGGCCTTGACTCTTTTAGGCAGAATAGCCCTTTTTCCCAGACAACTTAATACTCTTACATACTCTCACCGTTACTGTTTTTTTTCTTGGATCATAGAATGAATCATGAAAGAATTATGAGCCATGTAAAAGGCATCGATATATGATCTGAACGTTTTCCCTGTTCTAAATTTCAGATTTTCAGATGCGCTCAATCAGTTTATGAAGTCACAAACAATGATTAATCGTAAGATTGTACCTGGAGTATTAACTTGGCCCATGACATCTCAGGTCATTGAAGAAACACGAACAGAGAATTTACAGGTACGTAACAGTGCTGTTGTCTCAAATGGTCTTTCCAGAAAAAAAAGCAAAAAGGATCTATTTCACTAAGCTTTGTAGTGTGACTTCTAGAGCATCATCCTTACTTTGTTCCTCGCCTCACATTGTCAAGGCCAAAGAAAGTGAATGTCGTATAAATATCTGGAGGCTGTGATTTGGCATTTATTTATTTCTAATAACATTTTATTAATTTCAGGCCAGTTGCAACCCCATGGAACTTGTATATATTTTGCATAAAGCCACTGTAATGTACCTCACGCTGTTAAGGGAGACCTTTGTACCTCACGCTGTTAAGGGAGACTTTTGTACCTCACACACTGTTAAGGGAAACCTTATAAGCTCCATTGCAGAACCAGGTCTGAGCTGTTCCTGGGAATGTACTTAATGTTATAACTCAGATTCCAGAGTTTGTAAGAAATGGCAGGAACAAGCAGTCAATTTTCATCATGTTATATTGGGGTAGTCTGGCTTATCATTTTTGGTAATTGAGTATATAAGTATTCACGTGCTGTTGGAATTGTTAAGCTTGTATAAACCTGCATGCAGGGAAGTATACTTAGTTGATAGCAGTTCAAATGAACTTTTGAATATTTTGGTGTGAAAGGACAATCTTTCATGGCTTTCACTGTGAGAGAGTTGTTCTTTTGATATTAGTTGCCTGCTGTTCGAAAAGAGATGTCTGTTTCACTGCAAAGTTCCCTGGAAGAAAACAATTGATATTCTCTTCGTTTCTGTGCAATTTATCTTCTATCACTTTGTGTTTTTCAGTTGCTCTTAAAGAATTGCATTGAGGAATGCAAATTCCCTCCAGAGCCAGATGCAGTTTGTCGCTATCAGCAGTGCCATGGCCACTCCAAAATCCAAATATTTTTTACAGATCCAGACTTTAAGGTATGTTTTAGTTCAATGAGGATTTGTGAAATAAAACCTTCTATCTTCCTGCTTTCGTTCCTCTTCCATATTAGAGAGCTATGAACACAACATTTATTGTATCTTCTGTTAAGCTGTGCACTGTTTTCTGTGCTTTTAAAGATGCTAATTTTGTATTATTTTCCCCTGCTAGGGTTTTATACGTATTACTTGCTGTCAGCAATGTAGGGTGGAGTTTCATACCAGCTGTTGGAAAAAGTTGAAAACTGCGAACTACAGTGATAAGAATGACAAGGTAAGAGCTGTGTTAGACTAGAAGCATTTTATTTCTTCTTTGTCCAGCCAGTATCACAACATTATTTTTGTTTGTGATAAGTGAGGTGCTACAGTTACGTATTCTACTTATTTGATAGGAAGAGAGGAAAGAGGATTCTCTTGCTGAATGGCCTCATATGCAAGTGTTGGCAAAGCTTGCTTTCATTTCCAGAAGAAAGGCCTGGATGTGCTTAACCTGTTTTTCTTGTGTTATTTGTGTCCTTCCATGAGAAAATTTATTCTTTCTAAAATCTTGTTGTTGAAGAAGCAATTTGACATCTATTATATCTGAAGTAATTTTATGGAAGATTATATTAGCAATCAATCTGAAATAAAAGGAAATTCTGAGAGGGTATGTGTAGCTAAAGTACTCATAAAGTAATAGTCTTAAAGTTGACTCCTGAGACTGAAACTGGAGGAGGGCCTTTGCTTTGTGAATAGCAGGTATTTGCCACAGGTCAAGGGCCCTTTTGGTTGGAATTCCTTGCCTAGACACTGTGAGTGATTTGCTTTCTTCATTCAGTAGGAGTCTAAACCTATGCTAGCTTTTACTACCTCAGTCACATCAAATAAAGAAGCTCTAATTTGTATGGGAATATAGAATTTGCATGAATTTGCAGGTTTTTGTGTTTATCTTTTTCTCCTGCAGGATTTTCTTCAAGAATTATGTTTCACTCCTGACTGTAGAGGCCTTATTTCAAAAATAGTTATTTTCAGTTCTTCTGGTTTGGTAAAATGTGAAGTAAGTAAAAGTTTATATAAAGTATGAAAACTTTAAAAATATTTACTCTGGTGAAGGAGATAAAATGAAGATGGTAATGTAACTCACAAGTACTATGCAAACTCATAGATAAGTATTATCTTCTCTACAGAATATGAGCATTGCTAGGAACTTAAATTGCCTGTTCTCAACTTGCTGCAGTGGGCGTTACCTTATTGGTTTGGTTGCAGCTGTCATTGAGGAGTACTAGAGCTGTGTTTTACATTTATCTGGAAGACATGGAAGGAACTCTATTAGTTTAACTTAGCGCTAGTCTTACTAAATGAAATACTCCTGTTAGGATGATGTGTTTATTCCCTGCAGTGTCTTGGGGGGATGGGTTCTTCCTCTACCAGCATTGGTGTGTGAGAAGCAAGAAAAGATATTGTAAAGTTTTCTTCCTGTCCACTAGTACAGATAAACAGTATCCAGTACTTCCTGACTTTGTGCTACCTTTCCACCTGTCTTTTTTTGCACGTAAAAACCTGCTGCTGTGTGCTGAGTTGTAATGTTTGATGAAGATATTTTCATGTAGACCTTCATGAGGCATAAGTAGCTTGCAAGTGTGCATAGTCACTGTGGTAGTATTATTTTTTTATTGCTTTCCAAAGCATGAAATATTGTTGGGTTTCAGGAAAAATCAATGCTGCATTGTAACCCAGATTTAATTAATATGATGTCACTTTTTTTGCAGTTTGAACAAAAGATCACAAAGCCCAAGGAACCACCAAGAGCCATTATTAAACAGAAATGTTCAAGGTAAGCTCTCTAACATTTAAGAGTAAACTGAATCAATTTGAGGAAAAGTTTTCTCTAGGATTGAACTTCATGCCTTTTAAGAATTGCTAAAACACCACAAACACTTTGGAAAGCTATTCTTGTCCTTTGCCTCTAAAAATATGTATTTGAATGAGCTGATTTTTTTTTTAATAGGAAATTAAAACTAAAAGGTTGAGTAAAAGTGCCTTGTTAGGCACATCCAATTATAAAATTATTTAAATTAACTTATAAATCTGTAGCTCTGTGCTTTCGTTTTACAGTGTGATCACAGGAGAGAATTGATTGGTATGGCTGAAGAAGTTATTGGTAACTCTCCAGTGGTCTTAGATTTTAAAACCAATATTTTTATTTTGGTCACAGGAGACTCTTTTTCAAACATATAAGATATGAGTTAATACTAAACTGATTTACCACAGGTCTGTACTGAGGGATACGTTGCCCATTGCACCACTGACTTCCCAACAATTTCAGCCAATAGCTTTTGAGTGTAAATGGCTGTAATCATCTTCAACTCCATCTCACTCAAACTTAATCTCGTTGTGAAATTTGTGGGTAGTGAAATAAGATGATGTTTGGGAAGAGTGTGATTTGTAGGCTCTATGTGTATATCCTTCCTTTGTAACATGCTCAACAATTGGAATGCTGAAAGAGGGGGTGTTTGTTACTCCTCATAGTGGACTGGGTGTTCTGGTTAAAAATACACTGTTTCAAGTTGAGGGCATCTGGATTAGAATAGCAACTTCATTTTCAGTCTGAGGTTGCAAATGTTCTTTTGTTGCTGAGGGAAGAACTCAGCAAGATTTTAACTGTGGGAGGGAAATCTGTCTAGCTAAGTTTATCTGGCTGCTTAGAAGGTCTAAATGAAAACTGCATATAATAAAGCTATTAAATAAGGTTGATGCATGTGCCTTTAATGTAATTGTTTTTATGCTTTTTGTTCAAGTGGAATTATAAATAACAATATGCCAATAGGATAAAGCTGACAAGGAAATCCAAAAGTTAATGTTTGGTGCAGAATATTGAGTAAAAATTAAGAAAAAAAAGTTTATTTCAGGTACTTAATCATGATTCAGATGTTATTAATAAGAGTATGTTATTAATAAGAGTATGTTATTAATAA
>JAPSGF010000036.1:5124385-5194576 GCA_035772895.1 Perdix hodgsoniae | reverse complement strand
TATGTTATTAATAAGAGTATGTTATTAATAAGAGTATGTTATTAATATGAGATGTTATTAATAAGAGAGTAAAAATTTCTTCAGGAATTTTGAGGAAGTTCTCCCCATTGCATACCTGACTCATGAACGTTTGTGATCTCTTACTAAAAAGAGCTTGACTATATTTATACTCTTCCAAACCATATTTTACAGTAGAATGGAAGTATGTAACTGTTGTAAGACATGAAAAAGTTTATTCACCAAGGGAGTTAGGCACCTTTATCTGAAGTAACACTAGATTCACTGTTTAATTGCTCTTATCAGTTTTAGGAAGTTAAAAAGGAAAGAAGAAAAAAAAAACCGAAGAAAACGTGCACGGGAAGATGCACTGAATTCTTCTAAACAGAAAATAGAAGAAAATCAGATGCGAAATGAACTGTCTCAATACCGTAATTGCAGTGGTATGTAGAAGTACAGGTTGCTGTGTTAAGATAGCAGAAGATACCATAGGCAGTGTTCTGGGTGTTCTAAATCAAACGGTAACAGAGGAACAGATCATTAATATTGAGCATACTTCTCCCACCACCACCCTTGAAGACCTGCATAATCTTCACCTTTGGGACTTGAATTTCCACTTAAGATTACTTTTATTACAGTTATTTAGAAATTAAAACCAAAACTGAAAGTTGTTATTGTATGGTCATTTAAGGTCCTTTTAAGGAACTTTTATTCTTGTTTCTGCAGCAGCAAAGGCTGTAAGAAATTGTGGTATCTCATCAGATTCTCAGAGGACAAATTTTTGTCCCATACTCAACCAGACTCAGAGTTCTCCAGAGCCCTGCTGCCTGTTAAGTGACATCACAGATGCACTGCTGCCTCGTATCCTGGCACTTTCTCCATATAAACCTCTTGCTGTCTTTTTAGTTTTTTTCTTCTTTAACCATTTTGCTTGAGAGTGGCCCTTTCATTAGTGGTGTAGGTTTACTATATTTGTTTCCTGTGGTTTTCTAAAATTGTGTTCAGATCACTTTGCTGTGTCCTTTTGTTTTTTTTTTGGTTTTAAGTTTAGATACCTACTGTCTTATGGCATATGTTTATTTTTAATCCTTGGATCCTACTGCATAGCATTCAGTTGTGTGTTTATGGTTTGACCTCAGTGATCTTAAAACTTGTAAGAACACAGTTCTTGTACTAAAGGTAGAAGTCCCTGGTGACTGGAAAAAAGAATGATATATCACACTTGTCTTTAACAAGGGTAGAAACTATGACTGAGGGAGCTATTGACCTTGTCAACCTCACCTCAGTTCTGGGGAAGACCATGAAGCAGATCTCCTGGAAGCTAAGCTAAAGCACCTGAAAGAGAGGAAGGTGACATAGGATAACTAGCATGGCTTCACCAAGGGCAGATCCTGCCTGACCAGACTTGTGTTTTTTTATGATGGCGTAACTGTGGTGGTGGAAAAAGGGACAAAGGAAAAAATCAGTGATATCATCCATCTGGACTTTACTAAGGCATTTGACGAGGTCTCCCATAATATCCTGCTCTTCATATTGGAGATATGGATTCAACGAGTGGACTGTGCGATGGACAAGGAACTGTTTAGGAGACTGTACCCAGAGTGGTGGTCCATGGTTCAATGCCTGGATGGAGATCTGTCAAAAGTGGCGTCCCTCTGGGGGTCATTAATGAGACTGATGCTCTTTAAACCTTCATCATTGTTGCTGACAGTGGGATTGAGTGCATCCTCAGCAAGTTTGTGGATGACGCCAAGCTGTGTGGTGCAGTGAACATGCCTGAGGAGCATGGTGCCATCCACAGACACCTAGAAAGACTCAAGCAGTGGGCCCAGGAGAACCTCATGAGGTTCAACAAATCCAAGTGCGTGGTCTTACCTGTGGGTCATGGCAGCCCCTACTTATCAGTAAAGGCTGGAGGATGTAAGGATAGGGCACAGCCCTGATGAAAAGGACTTAGGAGTACTGGTGAACGGCAAGATGGATGAGAGACAGCAGTGTGCCCTCACTGCCCAGAAAGCCAACCACATCCTGAGCTGTATCCAAAGAAGCATGGCCAGCAGGATGAGGGAGTTGATGCTGCCCCTCTGCTCTGCACTGGTGAGACCTCAGCTGGAGTACTGCGTCCAGATGGGGAGTCCTCAGCACAGGAGAGACCTAAAGCTGTTGGAAGTGTTCAGAGGAGAGCCACAAAAACGATCCAGGAGATGGAACATCTCTCCTATGAGGACAGGATGAGACAGCTGAGCGTGTTCAGCTTGGAGAGGAGAAGGCTCTGGGGAGAACTGAGTGTGGCTTTTCAGTATCTAAAGGAAGGCTGTAAGAAAGGAAGGGACAGGCTTTTTAGCAGAGTCTGTTGTGATAGGAGAAGGAGAAATGGTTTCAAATGAAAAGAGGGGAGATATAGATTGGATATGAGGAAGAAGATTTTTACAGTATGAGTGCTGAGGCAGTGGAGCAGGTTACCCAGAGCGGCGGTGGATGCCCCATCCCTGGAGACACTCAAGGCCAGGCTGGATGGGGCTCTGAGCAACCTGATGTAGCTGTAGGTGTCCCTGCTCGTTGCAGGGGGAGTGAATCAGATGGCCTTAAAAGATCTCTTCCAACTCAAAGAATTCTATGATTCCATGCAAAAGAGTAAATTTAGATTGGATATAAGAAAATGTGCTTAGTACGTGAAATTGTATCCTTGTTAGAATGATCAATTATTCTAAATGTAATATGTAGTGCCTTGATTTTTAAAATCTTTTCGGGTCTACATGTTTTAAAGCTAGGTACTATCAATTAAGCTCTCAAAGTGACAGTTTGTAGATGTTTGGTCTAGAATAGTCCTAAAGTCTGATACGAGCATATCATGTCTTCACTGTTGTTCTACAGAGAACACGAGGCAGGATCAGGGCAAAGGTTTACTATTGGATGTTCAGAAATGGGCTTTAGCTCTGGGAACTGGTGCTCAGGGGAGTTCTTTCCCAGTGCCAGGGCTGGCATGCTGCCTGTGCAGATAAATTTGTGCAGGTAATTGCTTGAAGTTCCTGTTATTGGCAAATGAGAAATATTTTTCTCTCTGCAATCTAGTTGAGGTGCTAAGGATTACTTTGTTCCATATCCTGAATTTAAAACCATATACTATCTCATTTATAATGATAAAGTAAGCTTATAAAAAAAGTTAAATATGTTGTTATTTTAGGTGTGATAATAAAGCTGATATTTAAAAACCGCTTAGTCCAAATTATCTGTACTTTAGAATTGATGTTCTCAATCGTAAAAACAAAAACAAAACGAACCAAACCCTAAAAGAACAGGAAAAAAAACATGAAATCTTTTTGTTGTTTGTTTTTAAATCTCATTGTAGATTATGCAGGTTATGCTGGTGATCAAGTGTTGCAGCGTATCATTCAAAATGCGGAGCAGATAAAAACTGCTGTTCGTGATGCCTCCAAACTGTTAAAGGAATTACTTTCCTGGTCTGTAATCAGTGAAGAGGATTACACATCATATTGCAAAACTAGCAGCACGTCACGTGTTGTGGTGGAGCAGCTCATTGGTTACTTGATTCAGGAAGATAGCAGAGTAAAAACAAGGGGTTTTATCCGTGTCCTGAGCGATCTGGAGGAAGTGGATCCCAAATTACAGAGGTGGATGAAACACCTTAACGATTTGGGTAAGCTGTGTGTTTATGTAGTAGCACAAGAACTTACCTGGTTATTATTGTTCAATCTACAGATGAAAAAATAAGCTCCCTATTTCCCAGTTTTGCTTTCTTAACTTTAAAGGGTGAAGTAGAACTTTCTTCTTTTTCATTTACTTGAGCATTAGCAGGATTTCTGGAGAAGTAGATACAGCCGTTGGTAAGAGCAGCAACCTCCCTTATCTCTGCAGAGACAAACTTTTCAGAAAAAATAAAGCATTTTAATGGATGCCAGGCTTTGAGAGAAAGAAACAGTATTTATTTATTTATTTTACCTTACTTCTTAAAATTCCTGAATAGGCTTAAATGAGAATATTTGTATTTATAGTCTGTTTCTGGAAAGTGTATCACGGTGATTTTTTTTTTTGGCGGGGGGAGAGTCATTTGAATTCATCTGATTGTTTAACTTGGAAGAAATTTATTTTCGTATTCTCTGACATTGTTGCCTTGCTGTGTAGTTTGCTGTTGAATTTATACTTGAATGAAGACAAAAGCTTCTGTTTACTTGCAGAATGGACTTTAAATGCCCAAAACATCAACAAGGATTCTGTATTCTAGTGTGTCCATGTCCTTCAAAGAATTTGTTCAGATGTATTATACTTGTTGTTGACTGAGAGTATAATTAATATAAAGTTAATTTGTCGTGTTAGCTTTCATTTGCAAGGTTAAAAAGATGAAATGGATTATGTAAAACCTACCATATATTTAATTTTAGGACAAACCGTTCCTCTTTCAAGAAGAGTATCCCACTTAGAAACAAAACAAACTCTGAAGCTGAAATGAAACAATGGCTTTTTTCTGCTCTTTTAGGGTTGACTGCTACAGTGAACTTTATCCTTCAGTATGGACAATTTTTAAAACAACTTGACTTTTCTATTTTATCTGCACTCTGGAATGAGAAGTATGGTAGTAAATTTGACTATGTGTCAACTAGTTCTGAAAGCAAAGAGATTCTTGACTATTTTTTAAAACCACCTCTAGAAAAGGTTCGTTGTTTTATATGGCTATTAGAAGACAACAGAGAAAATTTTCCATTTCTTCATCAAGCTTTAGATGAATTCTTTAATAAAGCAGGTAAGTGTGCAAAGGTCCATTCTTACAAGCATTGAATCTTGTCGGCTTTTTACGCCTAATTTGATGTACTTTGTAAAAGCTAAATGTCTTTAATTGCTAACCTCATTCATATGAACTTGTGTGTTCAGTGCTTAAAACACTATATAGTCTTAAAAAAAACCAAACAAGGCAGTCTGTTGTGGGCTATATTCTACTGTTTGTACCGTGTGCCAGCACGTAAGTCTATACATATATGCAGTCCATACAGAATTAGTATTTAATTTTAAGCATAAAGATTCTTTGATGTGATGCTTCGGTTGTGTTTGGAGTATAATAATTATTACTGTGATTGCATAGCTCACAGTTCTAAATTACACTAAATAGTAATATTCCAGTTTACGTGTGTGATTTTATCATCCTTTTATAGATAACCCTACCATTATATTAAAGAAGCACGGAAATGAAGATATATTGGTATGTTAAACTAAGTATCCATTCTGATATAGGCTCAGAAGGAAATACGTGTTTGGTGTTGAGAAAAATGTGCAAAAATGAATGAAATGCTTGCATTTCTTCATTTTTTCGTTTGTTAACTTCATCCTTTAGACCTGATTAAACCTCTACACTTTGAGGCTTTTTAAAGCCTCTGTCCTTTAGTAATGCATTGCATACTCTTTTTCTTCTGTGAGCAAGTATTTATATAGGATTTTCTCTTCAGTTAAACCAACAGGATAGCTTTTAGAGTATGCACATTTCAAGGTGAAGATGAGGGAGTTACAGTGAAAGCAAGCAAGACTACAGTAATGTGTTGCACTGCCCCTTTTGGATTGGGCAAATATGGTGTATGGGAGTGGTGTTCACAGCAGTTTGGTATGAAGTTGAAAAGATCTCTCTAGAAGAACTGTAGAGGAATTGGGAGGAAAAAGAAGGTTTGTCCAGTTTACAGGCAGAGACTCTTAATAATTTGCCTGTCTACATATTTACCGTGACTGACATGAAGCATCGTTTTTCCGTGAGAGTGCTGAATTAGAACCTGAAGAATTTCAGGTGTTAGTTGTATTGTGTATTTTAACATCCAAAGCAACACATGTGAGAGGGTGGTATAACCCAGCTTTGCTTTCAGATGTCATTAAATTTTAAGGAGGGAATTAGAAGATCATTCCGCTAATAAGCGTAGTAAATTTGAAGTGAGATATACTTAGCACTTGTAGTGAACAACTTCTGCTGATGCTTTTGAGATTAAACCCAGAACTCTTAAACTGTACATTGTTCTGAATCACTTTTTGGTTAGTACGTTAATTACAATCCTAACTGGCAGGAATATGTCATTTCAGCTAATTACGTGTTTGAGGCACTCTCAATTAGAACTATTCTAGCCTGCAGATAAATTTATCTGTACAAAACCAAGATTTGCTTTTGATAGGGAATAAACTTTGCGAGTTATTAATTAATATAAATGATAATGAGATGTGAAATCCCTTGCTCTTTCATTGAATGACTTAGAAATCCAAGAATTAAATAAAACCTGCTACAATATATTCTATTTCATATTCCTATTTATGTCCTAAAATAAAATGATGATTTCTGGTACTGTAATTAAATTATTGTTAGTAAAGTTATGTTAATATATAATGAAGACTTTCATTTGAAGAGGCATTTTAGTTCTTCCTTATCCTAATAGGAATTTGAAGTGACAGAAACTTCTGACAGCTCTATTTGCTTTTGTTCCCTACAAAAATCTGTGGTGCCACAGGTTCACAGCTGCCTAAATATGCAATTTCAGATATAAGTAGTGAGTAAGTATCCAAACTACTAGGACAGTGCACTGTTCTGTCTGTATTCTGTTCAATGTTCAAGGAGCAAAATGATGAAAAGGAACAAAACGATAAGGTTTTGCGAAGCTCTGTTCCTTTTTGTGTTGTTCAGATGGAACATAGGAGGGAGAGACAAGATGGCATGCATGCTTAACCTTGGAAGTCTTCCTGGTCAAACCAGAATCAGAATTTTAATACGAGACTTTTAAATTTCTGGACTGATTTTGAAAATGCATCATCATTTATTATTATTGTTTTACATAATAATTCTATTTCTTTCTGTTTCAGACTAATGGTATCAAAGTTAAAAACAAAAGCAGAAAGAAGAATTATAAAGACTCACGGGTCAGTAACTTTTTGGCTGCTTACTATAAACAGTTTTCTTTCAGAGTTATTGGAGATCAGAGCTATAGAGGTGGTTTCTGTAAATACCTTGTGGACGCTCCTTCTTGAAGTGTTTTTTTCCTCTAGTAGAAATATGTTAAGACTCAGTTAATACTGTTCTAGTTATTTTGTTTCAGTCTGAATTGGTCAGTATTAAAAATGAATCTGCACTTGAAAAAGAAGTTATTTCTGAAGTTCTTGGGTTCTAATTGTGTGCTAGTAACTTCAGTCTGTCCACTGTCCTCAC
The DNA here is from genome assembly GCA_035772895.1 of Perdix hodgsoniae. NCBI lineage: Eukaryota > Metazoa > Chordata > Aves > Galliformes > Phasianidae > Perdix > Perdix hodgsoniae. The sequence goes on along the minus strand of JAPSGF010000036.1, from coordinate 5,187,396 downwards.
ACTGATCTTAACTTCCCACAGGAGAAAATAAAAAATACTCAGTGAATACAAATAACAGACTGCTACTTAATTGATATTTCAGCTCCATTTTGTTTGCCAAGTATAAATAGCAAATATGACAAAGAACTATTTACCTCCAGTCCTCGTGAGATAAACCTGAAATTTTGTCTCTATCTGCCTTTCTGATCATTTTTGTGGACCCTGACTGAAGTTGCAGGTGCTTAGTGCTAAGATAAAACTTCATTCAGTATTTATAGATTTTGCTAGAGACAATATTGAATCCCAAACATAGCATCTCTTGTCCCGCTTTTCTGGAGTCTTGCTTTCCTCCATACCCCCAACATTTTATAATTTTGCCCAAATTTCACCACAAAAATTATGATCCTTGCTTTTTTTAGGAAGAGATCCCTAAAAATGCAATTGGTGTGCTGCAGTAGGCAGAACTCTGCCATAAAAGGAAGCTGTGTGTCTTACCAGAACTCAGCAAAAAATCAAGCGTGTCTAGGATTTAGATGAAATCCATAAATAAAATAAGATAGGTTGGACTGTTGGAATATTGCAGTATTATATGTTCTAAAGCAAGCTCTGAAGAAGCTAATTAAAATAATGAAGTTTCTCAATGTGGCTTAATGCAGATAATTGTATTTGAGTGTTTTGCCATTCAGTGTCTCTCATCTGAACACAATAAAATTACAGAGGAAGGTTCTTTGTAAGCAAGTTACTCATACTCTTTACACTGCATCATTTTCCAAGATGAAAAGTAATAATCTGTTTTTAATTAGTCTGTTTTAGTATTATCCAGTGGAGTTAGTACAGCACCACAAGAAGAAAATATGTTTATAGAAGAAAATACATTGTAAGTATCATCATGCACCTTTACTTCTGTTGCCCAAGCTCCAAAGTACTGTGCAGATACCAGAGAAGACAGACTTAGAAACACCTTAGAAAGTCTGGGATCATATCTTAGTATTTCTTGAAATGACCTTCATTTGAACTTCCAGAGAGCCATTACTTTTCTGCTTCTGGGACAGGTATGATGGATACTAGAGTTTTTAGGATGTTAGTGATCTGAGAGGTAATCAAATAATGAGCAGGTTGCATCCCAGTAAGGCTTCTAGGACAAAAGCTATTTTTTATGTAACTTCTTATCTTCTACCTCTTCCACTTCACTGTAGAAAGAAATTAGTTGATAAATCTGTCAGATGAAGAGCAGCTGCTAGGAGACAGCTAAGCTTTATTACCTTATTAGTTACTATTAGTTATTGGTTATTCTCAATTTAAGGAGTTTACTAGTTCACTATTTTGGGAATAGTGCATGTTCTACTTGTTAGAAAATGTTTGCTATTGGGTTATTTCTTAGCATCTGTGTAGCTGCCATATAGTAATACTCTTCTCAGTGTATTTGAAGGATGTCATTATTTTCAGAGATATTGAGTCTTTTTAATTTTTTTTTTTTTAAATCTGTAGAGATTTTACATATTATGAACCATGTATAATCCCAGAATATCTTCGGGGGCAAATAGAGGAATTTGAAGCTGTATATGACATTTCAAACAGTAACAGCTATCAAAGACTGGATGGTAACCTGAATCAAACTTGTGAAAGTTTATATGAGTACGTATGCTTTTCTGTGGTTAGCAGTTTAAAAGTTTTACTGTTTCAACTTAAATTCATAGAAATTCTGTACCTTTTTGTTAGAGAATTAATGTTACAGCATTCTAAGAAAATAACTGATGGAAGTAATCGGAATTAATGTATCTTTGATGCCTACTGTAGAACTTGATTGACGATTACAAACGCGAAAACTTTCTGGATATTTCTGGATGAGTACAGAAAAATTGAGGCCTTGAACTCAAACTTGTGAATCTGCTTGTAAGGAATAAAGGAAGTCTGTCAAATGACAGGCTGCAGTTTAGCTTTGAACCAGTGAGCAGGGCATTTCTGACACCTGAAAGTGGAATTCAACTGTTTGTTTCATCGATGCTCATTGTAGTCATTTCTAAATGAGAAAATTATGGCATATAACAACATAGAAAGTATATCTTGATACAATTTACTAACAGCATATTTTATATGTATCTGTCATCTGATGGCCACAAACATATTTTCCTTAGACTGTCACTTTCTTTCTTTGTTCCTTTCAGTTCTCATTTAACTGGCATGTAGATCTCATGCAGTAATGTCTCATGTAAATAACAGGCTTTGTGGAGGCAGCAGTATTAGATGCAACATCTCTATTAAATAACACAAGTGGATAAAGGCCAGAATTAAGTCCTGATGGTACATAAAGATATGTACTATGCTTTCAGGTGGTTGCAGGTTTCTGAGTAAGATGTGGAGAAGCACCAGTATTACAGACAATTTTTATACTTAGGTAGAACACTGTCTTCCAAATGATCGTTCTTCAGTAGTGCTGAAGACTTATTGCTTTTTATTTTACTGTGTAAATACATGTGAAATAGAACTTGAGAATTGTATGAGAAATTGTTAACGAACATTTACAACTTTTTTTTTTTAAAGCTATTTCTCTCAGATATTGGAAGAGCATGGTCCAATGGAATTAAATAATAAGTTGCTAGTTGGGGAATATGAACATTTCCCTGAAGAAGCTCAAAAGATTGTAGAAGATGAGGGTGGTTTGAAATCTTTTCTTCTGAAATCCCATCGTTTTGTTATGGTGGATAATTTTATTAGCTTAAGGCATGATGTTCTTATTAAAGAAAATAAAAACAGAGATGAGACTGAAAATAATGAAGAAGGAAATTATATTGTCTGTGATGCACAAGAAAATTCTTTCCAGAACAAGATGCAGTTAAATCCAGCTGCTAAAGAATTCAGACCACTGTCTTACCCTAAACAACCTCATATATCAACATCTACTGACATACCGTTAGAAAGCTGTGAGACTCCACAATATTTGCCCTGTTCTTTGCCTACTTCGTGGCAATCAATGCTTAGTCAGGATATTGATCCTGTTGAAAATATGTCTTATTTTTCAAAAGTTTTGTTTTATCAAGATGTTCAGAATCAAAGCAGATTTTTGCCTCAGACTTCCTGGAGTTATCAGTGTGAAAGAACATCACCTGTGACTTCTCCAGTGCCTCTCCTGTCAAATGTTGCCAAGCAACCTGAGTATATTTATGCTGATCATGTCGCTCATCAGGATAATGATGAATTAGCAATTTCAGACAGAAAATATTTTAGCAGCAGCTTTATACCAGCTGAAATAAAAACATTCAGAGACCCTTCGTGCCTGGTGGAGAACTCGGATAGCACATTTTATGAAGATGGTTTTGCTGTTGCAAATAGTACAAATGAAGCTGAATGTAATATACAGGTGATTAAGAAGGAAAAAGAAAGCAGGGGTATACCTGTAATGAAAAACAATCCGAATACAAGGATGGTAGCTGTTCAGGTAAGAGATTAAACTGGAACACTCTTTTAAAAGCTTGTAATGACAAAAGATGGTGTTGAAATCCTGCATTATGTTTCTGCAGCTGTGGAAGGAAGCTGTGCAGCTACTTTTGGGATGATTTCTTTATGACTTCCTGAAGGGTCAGTTGTTGTATTGTGTTTCAAGAGCAATAATACTGCTAGCTACTCAAATACAAGGGGTTTTGTATAATTGTATTTAGTATTCTCTAGTACTTCTTTTTTGTTATGGAATGCACTTCATGTGTACTTTGTGACAGGTTTCCAGCGTTACAGGTACAGCAGTTTCTTACATCCGTTCCTATGTTAGATTATCCAACATGCTAGAAGAATGGTTGTAGAGAAGTTCCTCATCTTAATTGGTTTCTCATTTCTAAGGAAAGAATAACTTTTTGTATCTGTGAGACAGTTATCTTTTTGTTTGTGCTTTCTAAATTATAAAAGTGTTACCATGTTTCATTGTTACCCTTATTTTTTTTTTGCCAGACTTGTTTTGTTTGCACTTACTTGAAATCTTCACAAGCAGTTGCTGACTTGGCAAATGAATTCAGTTCCTTGGCTAACAGGGCTTTCAAATTGAATTTCTTCTTAGTTTTTGAGCACATTCAACAAACTGTCAACAGAAGACAACAGTTTTTAACTTAGTGAATTCTGGTTAGCAGAATTTGAAAGGTCAGAATGCAACAGATATGTTTGTTTGTGGAAGTGTGCTATGGCAAAGCATTTGCCATTACTTGGCTATGATTTTAATAGCATATTAATATTGTAATATAAACTGGATCTTCAGTATATTGCATGATTAAATTTTAAACTTCAGTTCTGTCAGTAAGTCCTTAATGAGCAGTGCTAGTAGAAAACAAATTCCAAAGGTTGTTGAGTTTAGTTGCTTTTGAGGAGATGCATTTTTGTCATAGATCACGAGCAACAAAACGCAGCTGCTTCGTAAGCAGTCAGACACTGGATTTGCCAGTCCTAAGAATATACGTAGAGTGAATGTGCCCAGATAGGGCACAGCTGTGTTTGAAGACTAAGAATTATCCTCAGTATAATGCTTCAGTCAATTAAAATTGGGAAATATTAGGGAAAAAAAGTGCTTTTATTGTAGCTTCAAGTCCATTTGGGGGATATATGCATAGTTTCTTGTTACATTGTAGGTAAACCTATTTCATAATGTAGTTAGATTTGTAGAATTGTTGGTTAGATATAAAAGCTCCAGAACAGAGCTGACATAGTAGTTGCACGTGTGAACAGGAGATTTTCCTGATCAGTTAATGATTCTTTGTATTCTAGGTGAATAATGAAGTAACTGATAGGGAAACTAATACTTTACCTTTTCATCCATTCGAGAAGCAACAAGTAAGTTACCTGTGTATTTATTTCTATGTATTTCTCATGAAGAAGTTTAAAGGAGTGTCCAAGTTCATAGTAGCATGAAGATAAAGGTTCTCTGGAAATGCGATGTTCTAAAAGATTTTTTTGATTCAGGGCTATTTTCTTTTGTTTGTGTTGGGCTGCAATCTGCAATGTCCTTACAAACTTCACGTAGGCCCTCAAAAAGGAGGCTTTGGAGCTTTGTAATGTAGCCATTCAGGTGTTGGACTATGTTCTAGGGAAACTTCCTCTCAAAAAAATGTTGAAGTTTGATTTAAATTGTAAGATATAGACTGAGATGTCTCAGGCTGATAATAATGGCAACCTTATGTCTGTCAGAATAAGAGAATATGATCTTCAGGCTCTTCATATTCCAGTCTCTTCACACATGGATGTTCATTTCTGTTATACAGATTTCTCCGTCCCAAAGAAACAAAAGCAAAACCACCACTAAACTCCCAAACAAAACAACAACAACAAAATATACCAAAAAATCCTCACAGTTTTGAATATCAGCTAACTGACTGTCATGAATGTTTGCTGCTCTGTGAGTAGTAGATTCTGAATTACTTTCTGTAATTAATTTATTTTCAGGGAGATATTCTACGTATGGAAAAAGAGCATCAAGTGTTAAAGGAACAACTTAAAGAAGCACAAGAAAAATATGAACAATTACAAAACAGGAGCTCAGAGGAAATCAGTGTTTTAGAAGAGCTGATAAAGAAGACTGTTCAAGAGAGAGGGGTAACACTTTTACCTGTACAACAGTGGGGTTAGCAAATATAAACTGCAGTGGCTGACAGTATTGGTTGTGATGGGTCAACACTAATTTTTGAAACTTGAATGATGGTCCTCATAGCTTTGAAGTCTTACTTAGTAGATCTGAAAATCTTTGTGTATTGTCTTAAGAACACACTTAAATGAACATAGAAAATTGCCTGCGTCCATCTAGTGGATAAGTACTGGTTCTTATTCTAAAGAATAAAAAAAGCACTGTGATATTGACACTTTCCCTCTTCTTAAGGAGAAGGGCTTCCAGCTATCAGTGATTTATTTGTTGCAAAGTCTAACAGAATTGTTTCTTTGAAAATGCCTGGGAGGAAGAGTAGTTTCCAGAAATCACCATCAGCTTGTTAGCACTTCGACTGGATTGATTTTATAATTAAAGCTGAACGTGCTACAAACGGTTCATTTGTCTGCATTTAAAGGGAGTTTTTCATTTAAATAAATAAATTGGGTTAGACCAAAGCCATTCTTTCCATCTCCCCGCAAAGAGGGCGGGGTCTATCCTACAATATTCCTTTAATGTATTTTCTTTTCATTTGTGTATTTTTTGCAGTAAATTCTTTTACTGCATCTTAGGATCTCCTGAATTCTTGCTTCAACATTCACAGAATCACAGACTGGTTTGGGTTGGAAATGACCTCAAAGATCATCTATTTCCACCCCCCTGCCATGGGCAGGGCTGCCCCCCACCAGCTCAGGCTGCCCAGGGCCCCATCCAACCTGGCCTTGAGTGCCTCCAGGGATGGGGCACCACAGCTTCTCTGGGCAGCTGTGCCAGCACTTCACTGCCCTCTGAAGGAAGAATTTCTTCCTAATATTGAATCTAAATTTCCACTCTCTTAGTTTAAAGCATTTTCCTCATCCTAACACTACAGCTGTGGTAAAAAGTCTCTCTCCATCTTTCTTAAAAGCACTCTGTATATTGAAAGGTTGTAATATTTCCCTTGGCCCTTCTCTTCTCCAGGCTGCACAAGCCAGCTGCCTTCAACCTTTTTCCATAGGAGAGGTGCTCCAGCCCTCTGATCATCTTCGTGTCCTGCTCTTAACTCACTCCAACTCTTTCTTGAGCTGGGGGCCTCAGGCCTGGATGCAGTACTCCACATGGGACCTCATAAGGGCAGAGTACAGGGAGACAATCTTATGCTAAATACCTGACCTAAAAGTAAATTAAGTGAAGCTGTCACTGTAAATTTCAGTGGCATTTCTTTTGATCACGTGTCACCAATCTGCTCTAACTTGCATTTTAATAGAATACTGTTTGCAGAAATGTTTTCTTATTTTCTGCTTTTAGATATTTAAGAAAGAAGTGGAGTGGCTTCATCAAGCTTTAGAAATAAAAGTAAAAAAGTGGCAACAGGAGAAAAAGGAAAATCAAGAGAACTTAAAAGCAATGAGGAACACAGCCAAAAAGCATGTGGATACCAATGATAGGTACCATTTTTGAACACAGAATTACATTATTGTCCTTTTGCTTGATTTTTTTTTTTTTCCCAAAAGCAGCAGTATGTATGGCTGTTCTAATAGACTGTGATAAATTTCATATCCACTGGTTCTTTGATGTATGAAGAATGAAAACTCCAAACTTCTTGCTCTGGTAATATAGATCTAAAAGTAAGTTAAATGCAACTTTTGGATTAGAGCTGCTGTGAGTAGGATATACATATAGTTACTGAATCTAGTAAGTACTAAATAACCTAATAAATACTATTTCTTCACTACTTAGAATCTTCCAGTTTTCCAGCCTCCTTTAGATCTGCACTGCTTTGATACTTTTCTCCTTCATGACTTGACATTGTTTCCTCACTGTGCTCTGCTTTTGCTGTATGATTGGTCTTAAATTTTCAATTCATTTCAGTCTTCGTGTCTTGATCCTCCTCAGTCAACCCAACTAAACTCTGATCTGTGTCTTTCATTCTTTTTATCTGTTCTGCCACGTGGCATATCTGAAGGTTATTTTGGGATGCACGTTTCCTTCTTTTCTAGGCTTATTGTTTATTTCTCAGTTTGAACTCAGTAAAACTGCAGGAGCCACATAGCTGCATGTGTCTGTTCTGTTTTTCACCTGTTCTTCACCCTATAAGAGAAGTCTGCAGAGCCTCCCATGGAATTTAGATAAGTAATATCTTACCACAGTCCTGTGTGCAGCAAACCCAGGTATTCTCCTGGCAAGTAGTTCTCCTGGCTCTGAAGGAACGTGATCCAGCTTTGTTCAGCCTTCTACCACAGTCCATCTCAGGCATCTCAGAGATCGCATAGAATCATAGATTTGCTCAGGTTGAAAAAGGCCTTAAAGATCATCAGGTCCAACCACGACCCAACCACACTACCCTGACTCTAACAGCCCTCCACTACATCATGTCCCTGAGCACCACATCCAAACGGTTTTTAAACACATCCAGGGATGGTGACTCAGCCACCTCCCTGGGGAGCCTATGCCAGTGCTTAACAGCCCTTATTCTGTGTGATTTGATGTAGCTTTTCCCAAAACATTTTAAGCACTGCAGAAGTCTTTAAGTAACTTTATCATTGGCTGTGTAGCCAGCCAAAAGTTTTTTGACAGTAACAGCGTGTGTGAAATATGAATGTCTGCTTTAGTTTTTTGTTTTGTTTTGCAAATTCAGGTAAACATTTACAACAGTTGCCAGATAACTGATTAAGCTGACTTAATTAGCAAGTTTGTCAATCCCTTCTCTATTCTTAATATTCTCTTACAGTTTTATAGACTTAAAAAGACTTCTGTCATAGAATGCTATTGTGGTATCTTTAATAAGAATAGCTTGGGCCAAATCTTTCTGGAATAATTATCAGCTAGCACTCACATTGGTTACTTGCTTCTTAATTAGGAGTACTTTTAAGTGCACTTAGAGTATTAATATATAAGATGTACAGATTGTCACTGTTGCGTATTTGTCATTCTGGTTATAGAGGGACATGTATTTGCTAGAGAACATTTTTCAAAACAAGCTTAATGAATGTTTGATTACTCTAGGTATTCAAAGACCATTGATGAGAAGGAGAAGCAGTATAACACGTGTTTGAATACATATCTTGAGACCAGGTAAAGCTCTTGTACCTCTCAGCAATATTATATTTTTCTATTGACTTTCCATTACTGGAGTTTTCTTTTTCACTCTGGGTGAATTCACTCTGGGTGAAAGATTGGAAAAAAATAAGCACTTCAGCTTATATCTCTTATTCTCAGCTAGTTTACTTCTATTTGCCATAAGTAAATATTATTTTCTTTCAGATACTTAGAATCATAGAATTATTAAGGTCAGAAAAGAGCTCAAGGTCACCTTGTCCAACCATCAGCCCATCCCTACCATGCCCACTGACCATGTCTCTCTGTCATATCTCCACGTTTCTTGAACACCTCCAGGAATCGTGGCTTTACAATAATCAAAAGCTGTCTTTCCAAAATCGTGTCAGATATTTCCCTTGATAGTATGATCCTTTATTTTAGAACCCCTTAGAATTTGGGGGCACTACATACATACTACATTTCTGAATTAGTAGTTCTAAATATACATAGTTATCTAAACACTTCATAAAACTTGTGTATAGCTGGAATTCAAGGTTTAATTTATAGATACATTTTTAATATATGTGAACAGATTCAGAACAATAAAACAGACTGTAGTAAAGCTCCTGTAAATTTTTTGTGTTGCACAGTGAAATTTAGTTCAGAAATCCCATTGAGCCAGGAGTATAACTGCAAGAACATGATAATATGCCAGATACAACAGGTACAACATAATGCAGATTAATGGTTCTGAGGAAGGGAGAAGTAATAGCTGTAGAAAACCTCTAAAATGTCATCAATTTTAAATACTGCTGTGTTACTCAAATATTTAGCCTTTTTTGTTTTGCAGTAATAAATTTGCTAATGAGAAAGTAAAACTGGAAGAACTTATTAAGAAGAGTCAAGTTGACTTCAAGGAGCATGAGAAAAGAGCTGTTAAAGCAGAGGTACAAACAAAAAAAGCCCTGAAACACTTCTGTTACAGTCTGGATCACTTGCATTGATGGATAGGAAAGACAACTGGTGAAGACTTATTTAACAGTTTCCCTTTAAATAGCACCTAATTTTATGAGAATACATTAAAAGTCTTAATCAAATATTGACAACTGCTGTTCATTATGTTATCCTGCAGAATTTTGCAGATCATCAGTATGCTATTATTGGCCAGTATTATAACTGTACAGAATTTGGGGCTTCTGATATTGCCTTGAACAACATTTAGCTAATATTTCAGTTTTGTACTTAGCCCTGTTATGAAAACATTTCATTAGTGAATGTTATAGGAATATAGAATTTCCTTTGCAAAAATAAGTCATGCTTAGGGAATGTATGGTTACTTCATAATCTGATAGTCAGAATGCAATTTGGCTATTTTGCTGAAAGGAGGAGTTTACTGATAAAAATCTGTACTTTTGCCAAAATAGCATTTAATATGGGAAAGACCTCTAATACACCATATGTGTACAATTCTTTCTTCATAGAAAAGGTTTGAAGGCTGTTGTACCTGCAGTGAGATTTTATACAAAGATTAGATTGTTGATCCATGTTGGTCTTCCACCATACAGCATTTAAAAGGCTGCCTTAAACACTTAAAATGTGTATATATATACTCAAACACATGCATTTTTAAGTTGCAAATGGAAGGAACATCTCTGCACGCATTCTGCTGTCAGTTGAAGTGAATATAACCTTATACTTAATCTCTCAGAGGCCTGCCAATGCCTTTAATTCTAACTTGATGTTCTGTTGTGAGTATATGTTGTACACTGTATCATCAGACTGTTGTTTAAGAGGATCCAGGTTTTATTCATTGTGTCAGCAATGCTTTTGTTGCACTTCTTTAAAAGCTGTTATTTTGTTGCAGATATCAGTACTCAAAAACTGGAAAGAAAGTGAATTATGCAAACTAAATGGTATAGTTTCCAAAGCAGAAGCAAATCTCAAGATGTTGAAGTCACTAAGCAGGTATGGAGAGTTTACACTAGCAATTTCAGTACTATTTCTTGTTAAACAAAAGCAATTACTGGATGTTTAATCATGATCGTTTTAACTAGACAAGTCAGTTTTGCTCACAAAGCAATGCTATCCTGAAATATGCAAAATCATTAAATGCAACTTTCCTGAAGCTGATTTTCTATTTTGGGCTTAAATTGCCAACATGTGAACAGCAAACTTCTTTTCTAATTCTCTCTTAGCCCAGGAAGATGAGGCTATTGGGAATGTTCCAGTTACTGCTATCCAGTAGCACTGGAAGAGGGCTGCAATGTAAATAAAGTGGTGAAACAAAACAGTTGGGCATTTGGCAAGAGCCAAGGAATTAATATTTTAAAAACATACGCTGTGTTCCATCTCCCTGTCTAGGTTGCCTCAAAATATTATTTTACATTTGAGGAGTCTACTTCTAAGATTGGATAGGATATAGGTGCAAGTAATTCAAGTGACGTTAGCTTAAAATAGCTGTAAGTCTTTAAATGTGACTAAAGTTTTTAGAGTATGGTCATAAAAATAATGGAATAGTTCATAAAAAGTATTGAATAGTTTTGTTGGAAGAGACCAACCACAGAGCTGTCAGAGTCAACCAAGAGTTAAAACTTGTTGAAGGCATTGTCCAAATGCCTTTTGATTGCTGACAGGCACAGGGCATCAGTCACCTCTTTAGGAAGCCTGTCTGTGTTCAACCACCCTCACATAAAGAAATTTTTCCTAATGCCTGCTCTGTACCTCCCATGGTGCAGCTTTGTGCCATTCTGTGTTCCCTATCTTCAGCAACCGAAGAGAAGAGCCTAGCACTTCCCTCTCTGCATTATGTCCTCAGAAAGCTGCTGTGGTTGCCTCTCAGCCTTTTCTGCAAAGTAGACAAATTAATGGGAATGTTGGAGTTTAACTGAAAATCTTCATTATTTCAGCAGCTCAGCTTCATCACTTCCTGACTTAAAGTCACAGATTAATTATTGGGAAGTATTTATTTCAAATATAAAGAAAGAAATGGAGAAAGTAAAGGTAAGTCTTAAGTTCTCTTAACTAGGGATAAGTTGAATTTTGGAAATTAAAACAGAATATATAACTTAATAACTTTGCATTCCTTTGCTGAAACACCAATGTTTTCTCCACAAGCCAATTTGTGTTTCTTTTAATGACGAAAGAAAGTTTTGATTATAAGGCCTGATGACAAAATGTGCTTAAGTTGCAATTAATATCTTCTGTTTTGGAAAGGCAAAATTCTTTCCTTTGCACATGTTGTTCAAGATTACTGAATTCCAGGTTGACAAGTCTGTCGGTTCTTTTGTATTTTTTGAACTTTAAAGTCCATGCAGCTTTTTAAAAAAATGATAAAATTGTCTTTTAAAAAGGGAAGTTGTATGGAGCCATCTAGGTTAAGTTTTAAAAGCTAGATGTTTTACAAATGTTTTCAGACATTAGTGCAAATAGTTCCATAGAGATCAATGTTACTGTAGGAGATGGCAGCCTTATTGTAGCCACGTGAATGGCCTGCTGCCTCTTACTGTTTGAACTACCAGAAGAGCTTTATTTAATGCTGATTTGGAAAGGAATTTGTTTTCTTTCCTCAGGTTGGGTATGAAGAAAAAATTGAGAAGGTGAAAAGTGGTGTTCGAAACTGCCTTACCAAAATAGAAACCGTGGATCTTTCATCTCTTCCCAGTGTCTTAGTACGTATCTTATGTGTGATAACAGTATGTTCAGAAATTCAGAAAAGAAATTCTGTAAGTTTGCATCAGCATGGCTGTCCATTACAGAACATGTACATGGAGAACTTGAATAGATAGCCTTGAATTCAAAGCAGTATAGCCATTTATGGAAATTAATCTGCAATGATTACATCCCAGATAAATGCTATTAAAAGCACTTTCTTATAGGTCAGCACTTCCACAAATTGTCAGTTACTTCCAAACAAAGTGTGATAGTTCCTAATGCCAGGACAAAGTCGGTGTAAGTCAGTACTCATTTAATTTCCTTATCAGGATGGCTTGCGGTGATGCACGACCATACCGAAGTAGTCAAGCTAACTGCAGGGATGATGCTGCCATTCACTGAAGTAAAATTGAAACCTGGGCACAGAGCTGATGCCCAGTCATGAAGGCAAATAGCACGCATGAGCTACTGTACCTTGGGATAATTTGGAGAAAAGCAAAAAGGGTTCAGTTATCCTTTAGAACGGGGGAGTTAAGTGCTTAGTGCAAGGCAAAAATGAAATCTCAAATGCATCACAGATGCCACAAAAGAAACTTTCTTTAAAATATGTATTCTCTGCATAAAGTCAAGTGTTTTTTTTCCTTTTTTTTTTTTTTTTTTTGCTGTAATTTAGACCCAATGCCTTGTTTCAAAACTGTAGTATATCGTAGTTGTCACTACAGTTTTTCTGGACTCATACTCCCTTATGTTTTATGGCATAACTTTTATTCCCCACTAAGGTTTAGGTCTCTTCTCCTTATTGGCAAAGAACTCTTAAGAATATGTAAATATTCTTAATTACCCTGTTTGGGTTACCATCATTTTAGAACTATGGAAGTAGAGTGATTTCTGTTCCACTGGTTATGCATTTGGCAGCTGCTCTTACTGTAGTTATGGAGGAGTAACTTCTTAGAAAATGTATCTCTAGTTCTTTCAGTGTCAGGGAGACCTTAAGAGGCAAATACTGAATCCAGGTGAAAAAGGCTTGATAAAAATGGTTGCTGTCCTTGATTGTTTAATTTCATCTTATGTTATTCTTACCATTTTTTAATAAAGTGGTATAGGAAACATAATTTGATAAACAAATCTGTAAGAATCGACAAAACTAAATCTAAAGCCATATACTAAAGCATATGAAAATTTGTGAATGTCCTTATTTAGCCTGCTGTACTGGGTTGTGATTTAGGTCTGGTTCTCTCTACCTATCTCTGTTGGCAAAGCTAGAATTTGGTTATATGCAGATTGGAAAAGAAAAATAGCATTCTCAAGCAAATATTCAACGGGAATTTTTGTAAACTGTTGCTTTGTTCCAAAATGTACTCCCATTTGTTTCTTCTCATTTTAAGAATCACAGAATGGTTGGTTTTGGAAGGGATGAAAGATCATCTGGTTCCAACCCCCCTGCCATGGGCAGGGTCATCAACCACTAAATCAGACACTAGATCAGGCTGCCCAGGGCCCCATCCAACCTGGCCTTGTGTGCATTAGATGGCAGCCTTCTTGGAGCAGCCAAGTTCTGAAACAACAGTAGCAGTCATAGAACCACCAAGGGTGAAAAAGACCTACAAGATCATCCAGTCCAGCCGTCCACATATAACCAACAGTTCTTACTAGTTCTTTCCATTTATAGAAGACAGTTGTTAGTTCAAAAAGAAATCTTCCTGGATCATGTGAACTCCAAGATTCTCAACATGGTGCTTTTTAGCTGATGTGTTTGTTTTTAAAGTAAATAAGTGAATAAATATTGCACTGGGTTATATATTGTTTATATTGCCAATTAAAAGCAGTAAATGTATTTTCAAATTGGTGGCACTTGTGTTAAAGCAGTAATTTCTCCCACCAGTGTCAAACTATACTTCAAAAACCACAGCTGTCCAGCAGCATTCACTCCTTAGTAAACCCAGAATATGTAAAAGTAGCACACCGAATGCATAAATGCTGCTCTTTTTAATCCTGCTTCAAGCCAGTTGTCTATGTGCAGTACAAAATAAAAGGCACTTTTGTATGGTATTTTCACCTAGGCAGAAGAGTTCATATATGACCTTCCAGTTCCTCACTGTGACCAAAATGTAGTGTAGTTCATGCTACAAATGCTCAAGAGCTCTGCTCAGTTTATTTCAATTAGTTTTTCTTGTGGAATCTGTTTATTTTGTAGAGAAAACAAAGCAGACCTGCTGTCAGTGATCCAGCCCTTGTCCTGTTCTCGTCTGCATCTGCACACCCTAATTTACTTCCTGCAGTTTCAAGCTCTGAAGATCAAGGTCCAACAACTGCTTCACTTAATGCTCAGCCTGGAGTTAAGCCTGCAAATGCAAATTCTAAGGTTTGCTCTGCAAGTGGTGGATCAGTGAAAACAAACTCCAAAGCTTGGACGGGATCATACGCCGATAAAGTTTCGCTAACTTCTATGTCAAAGGTTTCAGGAAGCAATACTCAGAGTATACAGCCAAACCAAACCCACCAAGATGATTCAGCTACGCAGATGAAGCCCTCTTCAAACAACGCATTTGAAAATATTATTTCTCACCTACAAACTATATTTCCGGGCTACAGCAGGTATTTTTTTAATGTGTGTAATGCTCTATTTGGTAATAGACTAAATTGGTCTATTTGGTAATAGACTAATTTGGTAATAGTCTAAACTATCACGGATAAAGATAGTAGAACAAGGATAGATAGATAGAACAAAAAGAATTGGTTTCTTACTGAATACTCCTTTTTCACAAAACGAATAACATTATGTTTTTTCCCTTGTTCTCTGAGATACTCCTTATCAGAATTGACCTACAGTGTTGACTTCATGTTCTCAATTAGAGCCGCCAGCAGATAGAAGTAGTATTATTTTATTTTGATGAATACAATAGCTAGATGCTAGTTATTGAGAGGTATTAGAAGTAGGTGCTTGCTGCAGTTCTGTTGAGAAGTTAGGATCTTTTACAGGCTCTTCTGCTATGAGTCAAACATGGAAACTACAGTGTTTTCTAATATGCCTATAGTAGCTGTAGTGTTACCCATCAGTAATCATGTTATTTTTCTTTCAGTTCAGAGTTTACTAGGTTCATAAAAGATGTACAAAGAAGAAGTGGGAATACACTAAGTTTGAGCTCCACTGAAATTCTAAGCAGAGTGACAGATCTCATTCTGGACCAGCAAAATGAGGTCTGTTGTAGTTGCTGCTATTTCTACTGTGCATCTCTGACAGTGGAAATAATGCAGCACAGTCTAAAAGAGAATACAAATTTATCCTTGCTGTCAAGCTCTGAACTGTGAACTTGCTCAAAACTCTTATCCAATACCTGTCTAGGCATCAACTTCTGTAGGGAGACCCATGAAGTCAGCATCATCTGCTTCAGCAGGACAGATGGGAACTCAGAGTCAGGAAGCAGTTGTAGAAGGAAACGTTTCCAGCACACCCCAGGCAAGGCCTGCACACAAAAGCACCTCAAATAAAAACATGCTGCCATCTCAGCCAAATCTCCAGCCATGGGGGAATGCTGGAGCAACACCAAAAGCTAAATGGAAAAAACAAGACTATATAGTAAGTTCTCCACCGCATTGTGAATTTAAGTTAATACCATGTGGTTTTTTATGATATGTGAAATAGTCAAAGTATTACTAGACAAAAAATAATTAGGACTTCTTCATTTTGTGGACAAAAACTTAAGTAGAGAGCTTGAGGATAAATTGTTGCTAACTTACTAATCACTTTTTGTTCAAATATATATATTTTTAAATGTATAGCCTTCCAGCGATGATCCGTGCACCATATGCCATGATGAGTTAAGCAGAGATTCGTGTGAATTGGAATGTGGGCATCATTTTCACAGAGAAGTAAGGATTTTTTTTCTTACCACTTAGATCACTTAGTATCATTTAGATGCAAATGTTGACTAACTTTCTGTTCAGTTATACAGTTTTTTTTTACTTTTTAGAAGCTTCTCCTTCCCCTTTATCCTTCAGTATTTGAAGTTAGGAATGCCAGGATGTTGTTTTCCTTTCCATACTTTTTGCACCAAGACTTGCTATATGCAGTCTTACTGTTTTGGAAAGTTTCCAGTTTTAGATCTTAACTAAGATGGTAACTCATCAGACTGAATTTAAGCTTTAAATTCAGAATAATCAAGTCTTGGTAATCAAATTACGGATTTCTGTTTGCAGCATCCTTAGAGAAGGGGGCACTGCTATAAAGCTGCTTTTGCCACCTGATAGGAGCTGCAGATGTAACTTCATGTAGTAAGGAGGCAAAAAATTATACTGGAATAACACAATACTTCTGCCCATGACTTTTTCCCATTTCCATATTTGTTTATTGCTTTTTTGTCACTTGCAAAATAGGTTGGTGAGGAGAACATCAGAACTGGAGAATAGTTTTCTAACTGCAAATTTCGTAATAAGCTGTACAAGAGGGTAGAAAATTGCTTACTTGTCAGAAACAATCAAGAAAGTCATGCTGAACTCTTTATACCAGACTGAGACTGTTTCCTCAACATAATCTTCCTGTTCTTGCAGTGCATTAGAAAATGGCTTAAGGAACATTCGAGTACCTGCCCAATCTGTCGCATCCACGTTCTGTTACCTGAAGACTTTCCTGAGCTCCCTGCACGCAACAAACATGCCTAAATCTTGTTTTATGGGCACTCGGTAAGAAGTGGAGTGGCTGCAGATAAATAACCATCCCAACATGGCATGGAAATGTGATGCCTAGGAAGAGGTGGAACGCTGATTTTAGTGGAAATGATAGCAGAAATTGTTCTAATGCAGTATTTAACACTGAGCTGTAAGACGCAGGTATTGCTGTGGCACTTACTGAATGAAGACAGCGTGCTCCATAAATCAGAGTTTCTCCTGATTGCTGCCTTATGTGTGTGTACCTCACATAGTTCTGAGGCCAGGATCATGCTGGTGGGGTTCTTGCTTGAAGGATTGAAACTCCCCTATCTGGTTTTCTCAAAGGCTGGTTCTGTATGTGCACAATGCCTCCGAAAAGGGGGTTTTCTTTAGAGTTGATACGACATCAAAAATAAATATGGATGGGCCGAACAACAGACTAGCAGAATTTGGAATAACCAAGCCATCACCTTCCCTGGTATAAACAATTGCAGGATTCAAATCGGACTTCTTTAGATCGTTATGAATGTAGTTCGTGTAATTGCAACTCTTTTCTCCATGTAAATCTGGAGCTGATAATTCAAATTGTTTAATTGATGACTCTTAGCTATACTTTGAAGCACTAAATATTCTCGTGATTTTTTCTGTTCATACATCAATTTTAGAATACTGAGATTCAATTTTGTAATGCAAAAATATCTTAAATTTCTCTCCTTGATGAGCTAATTTGTTTAAATTGGCATTAAAGGATTTTTATTCCTGGCATAGCAATATAATGCAGTTGTGTTCTGTGCGTGAATGCCAATTTATCACAGTGTGAGGTGGTACATGGTACAACCAGCTGAAGTAGGCTGTCCTACTGCTTGAGAAGTCCGAGCGTGCCATGAGTGCCTTCTGCCTTGTAACATTTGTTTCAGACAGCCAAAGATCCAGGGCTAGATAAGGTACGCTGCATGGTGTAAACACCCTCAAAATGTGGTGAGTCTGACCATTGTTTGGGCACAAGCCGTGTTCAACTATTTCAGGTTATGGTCTAATGGATCATTTGTTTCCCCAAGTCAGTAAGTATACAGTTGATGTTTCAAAGCATCTTTTGGTAAGTCAGTATGTTTATTGGAACTTGGGTCAAAAATAAAATTACTACTGTAGCCTCTGTGGTGGTTCTTTTTGTGTAATATGTTTGTTAATTCTTGATGCATAAGGTGCTGTTTGCTAGAGAGCCAAGGCGCCGTGCTGCCTGAAGGATGAGGTACTATTCTGCTCTATTCTTCTGTATTACACTGCTTGCATCCTTGCCAGCTTATGTAGTTTTCTCAGTGTGTGGGGAGAGTACAGGCAGAGCAGCCCCCACACATGCCACAGGTGACCTTGAGGAGATAAGGGTAAGTTGGGTGTGAAAATGGGTAAAGCAGCACTGGCTGTTCATATGGGGTCTTAGCATTGAACTGATATTTACATATGTATGTTCTCACTTGCTACCAGCTAATCTTGTCCCTCACAGCACACAGCACAGATAGATCTCAGGTTCTTTAGTAAGGTGGATGTGGTGTTTCTTTTCTTTTTTTTTTTTCCTTTTTAAAATTGTTGCTTCTTTTCTCTTAACTCCCAAAAACCACAAGTTTTACTGACAGCCAGACTAAATCATTCACATCTTTAAAAGCAGGCCTTAGTGTGGACAAAAACGAGGTCTAGTTTTATATGAGACTGTTTTGAAGGAGATGAGGTGTCTCAGACTCTAATGGTAAGTAATTAAGTGTACACGACATAGTTTATTTTCAGATCACAGCAAGGTAAAGTGGCCTTGCTCTGTGTTCAGAAGTCCTGACTCATGGCTGTACTGAATGCTGAATGATTATTATTCCTCTTGTGTTAGGATGCTGTTGATTTTTTTTCTTTGTACATGGAAAGGTTGGGGACATGTTCCACAATAACAGTAGAAGTATCCATCTGCAAGAAGAGTCCAGTTTCTAATCCAGCTCTCAGTTGTCAGCAGTTTATTGCAGAGTCTCACATTAATCCTTGGCTTCCAGTCAGAGCTAACTTTTAGGCATCAAGAAAATCATAGAGCAATGGAAGCACTTTGTAGCAGGATTTTTTCAACTGTCTCTCCTGGATTCTTGAACCATTCTTTAACCAGGAACAACATGGTACAGGCAGAAGGAAAAATCTTAGTAGACTGCAGTTAAAGGAGTTCTGCTGCCATGGATGCAGTGACCAGGGGCAGGATGAATGCCAGTGCCTCTTTTCATGTAACTTAGGAATGTGTGAAGTGATGCTGCCACTTTAGGTTTGAGCAGCAGGTGGCACTCCTGTAGACAAGAAACATAGACAGGGGCTGCTGTTTTCCAGAAATCATGCTGTACTTACTGGTTCCCGATCTTAAAAAAAAAAAAGTGTTTATTTCTAATTAATGGGGGAGGGAGGGTGAGGGGATAAAGAACAGCAAAGGTTTTTTTGTCTGTTTTTGTTTTTTTTAATACATTTTTTAAATAAATTTATTTTAACAATGACAAATGCTTGCTCCTGAAGTAGAGCTGATACCAAACCACTGCCAACCTCAGAACTACACATTCCTGCTTAGCAATACTGCTGGAAAAAGCTACAGGAAGTTGTTTTTGGCAGTTTTCTTTTTAATTCTTTTTAGGCTGTCATACATCATAGTTGATGTAACACCCTACATACTTAATCTGCCTCCATCCCACACAAAATTTGTGGAAAATTAACAACTAGAAGAAAACTACAGCTGTTCTGTTAACTTCAAATAACATCAAAATCCATTACCTGTTTAGGGAAGGTTATTTCTTGCTGGAATGGATTTTTTCCCCATCTAGTTCCTACTCTGCCAGTCTATATGAACTTTTATAATTACAAAGACTTAACAGGTTTCTCAGTGTAAAGCTGTACTTTCTGGTGCTTGTATTTGTACTTTTATATTAGTAAGTGGCAATATTAACCCACCTGCTTAAGCAGCAAATGGCCTATCTCCCTTGGAATGGTTGCTCACCTCATGAATAATAGTCTTCTATGGGCACAAGGTGTACTGCATAAAAGTATTTTAGGCACTTTCTTCAGTAGTTGGTGTAGTCTACACTCTCAGCGGAGGCTGTGCAACAAGGCAGTGCTGCTGTTTGTCATGTCAGTCATTCCTTTTTCACATCAGAGTGAGCTGTACAAGTCTAGTAAAGAGGAAAGATGTTAAAGTGCCCAGAATAAGTACAGTTTGAAGGTAAAAACTTCTGACTGATCTTTCTTGGCAATGTTTTACACAAACAGCAAAGGTAAAGCAATGGCATTCCAAGGAGTAGCCAGGGAGAAATTGCATGTAAAGCAGTAACTTCAGTTCTAAGCACTCCTTCAAGGCAGACCCATTCCTAATTTGACCAAAATACACTTGATGTTATTTCACATCATTTCTCATTTCACATCTCTTAATTCAGTTATCTTGCAATATTCATCCCATGACACTGTGTGGTGTGGTAGCACCATTTATTATATTTCCACAGCTACTATTCAGTCCTGTCCCCTCCTCAAATATATACTGTACACCATATATAACAGGACTGACTTAAATTAAGAGGTCTTTGAAGGACTGTGGAAGAAGTATTACATTATGAATTCAACAGAAAAACTTACTTTGCAGATTTCTATAACTTGTGAAAATATGCAAAAAATCATTCACAATTTCCTTGAGAAAAAAAATGTAGAAAATCTGGCTGCTGAAATCAGACACTTGACAGGGCTCTCAAGATAGTTAATCCGTGTAGGCTATCATAAGACAGGCACAGGCTTTGAGATGACTGAAAGCCCAAGAACCACCATCAGGAAGAAGGAAGTGATACATTTTCACTTCAAATAACACAAGATAAAATCTCATTTTATCTGTGAGTAATTTCATCCTTCTCCAGTGCCTCCTTAAGCGATTCTTCCTCTGGCTATTTACATCCTGCAGAGCTTCAGTGGGAAGTTCTCTGTGATGAGATGATCATCATGCAGAAGGACGACGATGTTCACTTCAAACTCTACAGAAAGAGGAAAAAAAAAGAGTTCCATTAATTAATCCATTCAACTGAACTGCAGCAGTAAAAACAGAGCAGGCAATTCCTTCTCTCAGATGCATCATATCTACTCTCCTAAGCTGTTTCTACAGCCAAATCATACAGGGATGAACAAGGTATTCCAGACAGAACCTAATTAGAGCATCTGAGACCTTGGGCCATTGAGACCCTTGGCTTCTTACAAGCTGAGTTTCTGCTGGATTTGCTTCCCTGTGACTGAAAATACTGCATGACCAACATAGATCACATAGAAGATCGAATACTTACAGATTAAAATGGACTTCGGTGTGAGAAACCTCATCCCAAACCATATGCAGTTTTTTTATAATCACGTTGAAGAGTTAAGGAACAGATTCCTGCCCCTGCTGTCAGAACCTAACGTAAGATTTTAAGGCCTTACAGAAAGTGAAGTTAGACACCAAAACACCACATATGTGTAAATGATGGAAAAAAGTCTTAAAATCTACTTTTCAAATATTACTTTGTGTTGGTCAGAAATAGTATCAGTATCAGGTCTGAAAAGAACTTAAGTGGAGACAAAATAAAGACAAGTAGAGTTCCCAGATGAAGGAAGGCAGAGATTACAACTGAACATAGCTGTCTTTTTTGGGCACCTTCATACTTTCAATTAAGACTTCAAATATATAAGATAGATACGACGTTAACAGCAGCCATTTCTTATTTAATAGGAAGAAATGGACAAAGTAAGCCAGTTTTTAAAACAGAAGGGGAGGGGGTGGGAAATCACAGTACGCGTCAGGTACAGAAATGCTCTTGGGGAACAGGTAATCAGGTAGTGAAAGTTGAAAAGCTACTTGTGCATATTTGTCCAACACAGCAGAAAAGTAACAGGAGTTTCAGGTGGGAAGGATCCTGGAAGTAGGGACTTACACTGTAGGAACAGCTACTACTGTAGTAGCAGCCTCAATGTGATGCAATTAAATTAAAAAAACAAAAAAACAAAACAACAACCCCACAGGCTAGCAACAAGTATTTCTGAAGTACTTATCTGAACAAATGAGAACTATCCTAAATTTTAGATGTTTGTTAATGAAGATGGTTTGGATTCAGTGATACAGTAGGAGGAAGTGGCCTGTGTAGATCAAGAAAGTAAAGTCAGGTACAGTCTGCCTCACTTCTGAATCTATGCAGCAGGAGAATGGGAAGCAAAAAAAGATGCTATGGAAGGAGGGATTCTCAGCAGTGATGGAAAGAAGGAATTTTTGCCTTTTATTCTTGGGCTACTATTCAGGTGTTGAATAACACCATGTTCTTTTGACAGAAAAAAGTTACTCTTTGATTATTCTGGCCATGTAATTCTCTTAGAACTTGCATAATAGTATCCTAACTATTTCTGATTGGAAGCACTTGGTCTCTGCTTTCTCAGTCTATATGAAATGCAGCATACTACAGCCCTGTTCATGGAACCTCTACAAGGAAATAGTTGTCTTTGTTCTTTCTTGCACAGCGATTCATCCCATTACCTGGCAGAAGCTGAAGTGAAACAAGCAGCAGCTTATTTTTAATGGAAGCTGTGAACAGAACATAAGATCCTATCCACTTACCCACTTTGAAGTTTGTTGTTTCCAAGGTAGGGCAAGTGAACAACCTGGGAAACACCATGTATATAGGAATTGGTAGGCCTCTGCAGACATCCCCATCAGCAATCTGAATATTCTGTATCTCTGTGGCATCTCTGGCATAACCTTCTGCACACCCTGGTGAAAGCAAGAAATTCAGAGGGAGAGGAAGGGAAGGCAAAGCAATGACCAAAATTCAAATATGAATTTACTAGGGGTGGGAGCAGGGAAGGGAAGGGAATGGGGACATGGCCTTCTGCCCTTTGATTTGTGAGTTTTCGCATGAGCTCTTCAAAATTAAGTCTAGGGACAGAATTTAAATTAATGGTTCAACTGTTCCACATGAAATGCAGAATTATTTTTTGCCAGTCTTTTTAGTTGCATGATTTCTGACAGTTTCGCATATTGAACACCTAAGTGGTAATTACTGTAGCATATATACGTTCCACCTATAGAGAAACTTACCACAGGTTTCCACACGCACTAATTGCAGCTCAATACTTTTGACTGCAGCTTCTGCACTCTCCACTACCAGCTCCCCTGTTAGCGGCTGTGTAATGACACAGTTTGTAGAGCTGAGATGGCCTCTGATGAGAAATTTTGGAAGCGATGCTCTCTAAGAAGACGGAGGGAAAACAAACATAACTGTAATCATCACTACCAGAAGAGAACGGGCAGCATCACCTTACAAAATAAAAACAGGAGGGAGGAGAAAAAAAAAGAAAAAAAAGCTAATTATGTTCAGCAAAGCATTTATTCATTCTTTTCTTGTTCTTGTTCAGAATCACGCAAGTAGTAAATTAAAAGGAAATAAATAAAACCCAAACAACTTACCTCTTTAACATTCTGCAAAGTTTCAGGAGTAATTGTGAAGTCTACTGGGCTCGGCGTCAGTTTCCCTTTCTGTGACTAAAGAGTAATGAAACAGTTAAGCTGTAACTGATTTACAGCACACAAACACACTCTGAATACTAACATCAATTAACAATTGGCTGTGTTAATTTTCAGGATTGTCTGCATACTTAAAGTATGTATCTGTGTAACAAAAGACCTGAGATTTCCTACATTTGGTAGTAAGTAATATGATATTGTCTGAACAAATCTCGGCATACTGCAAATCTGAATTATAGAAACAGAACTGTCAAAATTTTGTTTATTTTGCACTTGCCATTGTGATAAACCACAACATAATCTCCATTTTTAAGTTTTTGGCATAAGTTCCACTTACACCAAAAAAACAAACCAACCAATCAAGTGTTTGACTAATCAAAATGCCCTGGAAAAAAGAACACTACCAATCTTCTGAAACATACTGAATGCCATAGAAATAAAAATTTCACATTTCTGTACTTACAAATAATTACATTTTGTATGTCACGCTTTATGTTTCCTTAAATTATCATTACTTTGTAAATTTGGGCAGGGAAGAGAAGGTTAAATTGGAGTAATGGAGCAAGATTATTTATATGTTTAAAGAACCTTCCCTCGCTCCTGCTACCTCTGAGCACTTTCTGCTGCCCTTTCAGGACCAGCTCAGGCCTCTTTTAAGCCATCCTCATCTCAAAAGGAGATCCTCAGTCAAGGGAATCTAATCTGGCACTGATTTAACAGGTGTGGACTCTCAGCTTCTTTACCTATAAAATAAGCAAAATGTGGTCCAGGTTAACTTTCCGCATTGGAAAAAACAGTTTTAGGGGCACATTGTTGTAGTTGTTCACTTCTTTAGATCACTCATCACAAAACCAAGAAGTTAGTTAGTCTTCACATGAATGGCTGGCTGGGCCCTGAGCTCAGCTGTGATGCAGCCTGTACTCTGAATCAGGAAGGCAAGTGTAATTTACCATTCACCATGCTCTCTCCCCATCCTTATCTCAGAGAGAGACACACTGCCTTTCCCCTACATATTCTACATATTTAGAACAAGTGATCAGCACAGCAGCATTAATTAGGAGAGACCCAATTGTATGTGACTGGAAGTTGGTAGAGCACTGCTATACCAGTGGCCTTAACTTGAACTCTAAGTTAGAACTTACTCTCACTACCTAAGAATTCAAAACAGCTTCTGCTGCCCAGCTGCAAGATGGAAGATAATAGCAAAAAGATTGACTGTATTCACCCACAAATGACAAATTCTGGCAAAGAATAAGGTTAAGAGAAATGGTACATAGAGCACTGACAGTGAGAATTATATGTTCAGTAAAACCTCATTAATTCACCCCAACTGGAAGATTCGTCATGATTTACTGACTTGTGTTGTAAGACGTGCCACAGTAGGAACATGAAATAAAATCAGGAAACTGCACAATATAATTTGTTCCCTATTTTGACAACTCTGGCTTACCTATAATATTATGCTACTTCTTATTAGTCCATCATAATACATTTTGGAAAAATAATACAATCCTGCCAACACAAGACCTCCTTTTAGCACCTAGCTAAATCTCTGGTAGTACAGAATGAAAACACCATATTTCCACCATATAACAGCATAAGAGCCTAACACTTTAATTGCTCTGTTAAAAACTTAAAGGGAATGATACAAAACAATAAGTTCTAGTAAGTTCTGTGTGGAAAAAGAGGTATTTAGTTAGGCCTGCACAAACTGTACTGGTATCACGTGCTCTGAATGTGTGTGTAAGGCAATACAAACTAAAATGTGGAAAAAAATCTGATATAGGAACTTCCAAATAACATGCAGTAAACCATTCCTTGTGAGACAGTCAAATCTCAACCCACAATGATATAAAAGACTGTTTTCATGTCACTGACTGGAGAGTGTGGTTATATGTCAACCCTGATATCTAGCATATTGGCAACCATGGGCCTATATAGTAAAGGTGATTAAGCTGACAAGTTTCTTCCTTCCAATGTGATGCAGTCCTGACTTTGATATTTTTATTTGGGGCTCTAAGTCACAATTAGGCATCTAAGTAACAGAAATTATGTGCTGTCTCTCAACTAACAAATTCCCTTTTCTAGGGCAGGCCTTTGGGTGCCTGGAAGCTTTGGATAGGGAACATTCAAATAATCTGAAACAGCATTTAGAAGAACACATAATATTTATCCAATTACACAGCTGTTTCACTTTTAAAAATTAAATAACAGAATAAATGCAATGCAAATCTTACTTCTAATTCTACATTAAGTGAAAAAACAAAACAAAACCAAACCAACAGTGTTTTACTCTTATCAGGAAAAACTGATACTTTAGCTCTTCTGGAAATGTATGTTGTTATGTATGTCCTTTACTTATACATACCACATATACTACTACTTATTGTTTTACTTAACCTTCTAACCTTACCTCCAAACTTCACTTAAAATGAAAAACAAAATAAACCAAATCAGATCCAACAAAGCACACACACAACCAACCTCCCCCCACTTTGTGTAGTTAATACAATATTGCACTTACCACTGAGTGAACAATGAATTCACAAGTCTTAGTCAGGTCTTTTGCCAGCAAAGAACGTCGCATATCACACCGCAAGGTATACTGGCAAGAATGGGATGACAAAGAGAAAGAAGAAAGACTTTTATTTAAGAACTTAAGATTTCCTCTACCAGTTAACTTTCAGTCCTTTGTAAGGGTGTATATATATATATGTATATGCAGAATGCAGATTTTAATATCTAAGGCATTGCTTACAGCAGATTATTGGGCAATGCATATACCAGTGATGCAGTGGGAAGGATATACAAGGTATATGATTTCAGATGCCCCAAACGAAAGCCAACTTTGTGCTTACAGGCCCATCCCATTTTCAAATGATCTCGTATGTTATGTAACAGCCAGTGAGATCAAGAGCCTAATTCACTGACACTGTAACACTCCCGTATGGCTTGAGCACCCAAATAACATTCAGTTAAGACTGATTTCTGTATTGCTTCTCACCATGCTTTGCTTTAAAGACAAAGACCTCTAATTTCCTGCTTATCCTTCAAACTGACAAAAACAAATATACTTAAAGACACTATAACAGAAAACTTTATCCTCTGTTTCCATGGAAGAAGAGATACAACAGGTAAGAAAAGCTGATTTTCTTTACAGGTAGGACTCCCTTACCTGAATATTAACAAAGACACCATGATATGTCTCATACAGAAATTTGTTGCCCTTCACGTGCAATGGAAATTCAAAAGGAATTTCTGTCTTGCCACTGGGAAGCTTCCCTGGTTTTACCATTTCAATAGTGCTGTTAATAATTTGAATAGGCTGCAAAAATAAATATGAAAGTTCAGTTTGAACCACAGTGACAATTACATCATTTCAAACAAACCAACAATATAAGTGAAGCCTAACAGGCTTCAAGAATTTTCCAAAAATTCAGGTATTTTTTCCTCATACGCAGTTCTCCAGTCTTACAAGGAATGGAAATATTAACAATGTTTCGTTCAGAAAAGTGAGGTATGATCTATTTAATGGTTGTATCAAAGTAATGACTACGCGCATTTAGAGAACTGAACAGCGAAGTCTCAAGCACCTTGGAAAGCAAAGGGCCATTTTCCAAGTGATGACCTGCAGTATGAGTTGCAGAAATCAACAAGTACACGTTCCAGTTCAGCAGGCAGCTACTCCCCACCACCCTGCTGCCCGCTCACCCATCACTTTTCACCCTAAAGATTTCTCTTTATTTCTTTATAAGGCTTATCTTTGATTTATCTCTGGAATTATGGTTAACTAAAATTTGGCATTGGACTGGGAAAGCCTGATAATTGTCATGAAATATGCACACATAAACACAAGCGGAACAGAGCAAAAGCAGCAGGACTAGTGTGCAATAGGGAAGCAGACTGAAAATCCAGCACAGCATTACTATTGGCATCTTATTTTCATTCAAGATTTCAGTTTCTTGCAAGCAGTTAAAGTCGCTTCAGTGTCTCACTGATAAGAGACTCAATCCCTCATTATCTTACTGTTCTATTACTTACATGTATTCGTTGCAGTTGCAAGAACTGAAAGAGCGATTCTTGTTCTGACATTTAATGAGATAAAGCTAAACCTTCTCTATTTAGTTTTATTCCAACCTGTGTTTTTAACATGAGAAAGAGGAACTAAGCTAACTGTTCACTCGTGCTAAAAGCAGCCTAACTTGTTCCTCCAAGTAGCATTACTTTCTTTTGTGCCAAACTAGACATTTATCTGACCTATCAGTAAGATAATTCAATTCAAATCAATTAAACTCATATCAGAAATAAACTTGCCCTCTCCTGATCTGCTAATCTAATAAATTGAATCAACCCGAATGAACAGAAACAAAGCAGCAGAAGCAGTGCTGCATGAAGAGAAAAGATTAAATGATCTCAGCCCATCTTAAGGAACATCATAAAGGGAACTTTTTTTTCCCCTCCAGCTCATAGTGAAGTGTTTATTACTCAATTAGAAGGAAGCTAATCAATGACTGCTGTGTACACCAGGAAAAGGATACAAACTGACTATAAAGAAGTATGATCGCTGCAGCTTTGCTTGATGATTACGCTTCTCTACAGTTTTACTTCTATTTTTTCTCTAGTAGGCTGGAACAAGAAAATCTTATTGCTTCTTCTGTTTTTCTCTTTTTCAATCAATCACAGACAGATTACTGATGCTAAGACTTTAAAAGACCCTACACTTATGCTATGCTAACTTTGGCAAACTGTTCCACTAATACAGTTATGCTGGCTCTAGACGTAGGCAACCTTGCTCTCAATCAGTAGAGCCACGTTTATGTGCAGCCCGAGATAACTTGTCCTGCTAGATTCCAGACTTCACGCTTTCAAACCTGGAGAGCAGTAGAGAAGCCTTCCAGGATTCTGTGCTCAACCTGCTGGACTGCAGTGTCATACTGCACAGAGGAACCTGTATAATGCTCAGTAGCAAACAACCTCAACAGCCTCTGCAGAAACTATTGGTGCAACAACTGACTTGGCACAGAAGTCCAATTAAACTTTGTCACCATAGAATGTGTCTCCAATGCATCCAATGCACTGATAACCTTAGTATTTATGTTACTGCATTTCTGCCCTAAAGAAAACACTCTAATCTCTCCAAAATGGAGAGAACGTTAGGCTTCTCTGCTTTCTATCAATTCACATACCATGAAGTACTCTAACTTCCTGATAGTCAATAGGGAAAAACCTAAGAAAACTGAGAAAAGCTTTGTGCTGAAAATATCAACCTGCACAGGTTCTTACCTTGACAGAATTGTAGAAAGCTTCAAACACACCCACACTTTTAGCACTAAGCTGCAGATTTACAGATCCTTCCATTGTCAATGAGATGCCTTGGTGCTGAACTGTGTCCTTACTTGTTATGACCACGACTCCAGAAAGAATTTCCTAGCAGGAGAAAAGACAACATGTAAACAATTGTTTAAAGCAATTCCTGGTATTGCTGTTACACAGACAATGTGCTACTCAATTTTCCAACAACTCAACAAAGCTGTTCCCAAAGTACAGTCTAGCCTTGTTAGAAGAGACAAATACTGATAACAAAATAATGCGAGGAACAGACTCCAGTTCGTTTTCTTTAAAAACATTCTCCTTCTCCCAGAAGTACTTATTGAAAGTACTTATTCCAAGTTTCAATTGCGTTCCAACGCTTTGAGATTTCCCACTCCTGGCAAATCTCGGGAAAAATTTAAATACCAAAAGTAGGATGGTCAGCCATAGGGAATGGGAGAGAGAACATAGCTGTGAAAGAGATGCCTGTGCTGAGGATCAGGTTAATCTGAGGAACTCTACAGAGCAAATTAAATAATAAAAACAAAAACCAGCAACAACAATAACAACAACAAAACAAAAACAACAAAAAAAACACCACTCCATAGATGTTCTGCTACACAAACCTATGCCCTACTATGTGGGAAACAGTATCAAAGTGTATTTAAATCTAAGGGTAAGATGTGTGAACCAAGAGACAGGCCACTTATCCCACTAAGAATTATCTGCACAAGAACATGGCAACTTTTACTTACTAATTTAGAAGGTCTAACACTGAAAAAGAACTAACTGCAGGAAAGCAAGACATTTCATTTTACATACCCCATCATTTATCCTTCCCATTTCCTACCATAGAGAATCCACTTCAATCCAGTATTGCGTTCCAAACGCTCATGCACGTCTGGAAACAGCAGCAAGTGATTTGAGAACTTGGAGGTTTCTTAGGACTAACTCTCTCCTGGTTGATGGCAAAGCTCTGTGCCTTCACCAGGCTTGCAGGCTACACACCAAACTACAGATTCAAACAGTAACTCAGACTGCCCACTCCACGCTCAACCAGTTAGAACCAGTCTAGCTCTGTGCACTTGACAGACACTACTTGAATGCTGCCAGCCTTTTGTCTTTACTAGTGGTACAGCATAACAATATAGAAAATGGGTCAGGCAGTTTAAAGGAGAACAGGGTAGCAGCAGAACATCAAGCATCACAATGAAGGCTGCCATGCTACAAATCTGAGAAGAGGACCTGCAGCAACTGGGAACCTCCAGGAACAGAAGGCACAAACACAAAAGGACGGTGAAGAAAAGCTGACCTAAATACTGTACTGCTTTGCAAACAGGCTTTAATTAGTACCAGCAATTAGGTTATTGCTTTGAAAAGTGAATACTGCTAAACTATAAGAAGCAAGGACAGCCCTGAATGTATGAAGTGCTTTAGTAAATGAGAACGGACTTCTATCATATAGCAACAACCTATTAGCTATCACCTACACAGCTTCACACAAGAAGGTTGTATGCATTAAGGGCAGAAAGGAGAAGAATGGCTTAAAATTAAATGTGATTTCTTTCTTTAAACAATAAGTATCTCCTAAGAAATGAAAAGAAATTAAAACAAAAACCTTGAAATCACTTTTTAACAAGCAACTTTTAACAAGCCACTAGTCAGGGGAGAGAGTAGTATCACAAAAGAGATGCTTTAATTTTTATCTGAACTGTTTATATGCAATCAGGTTCTATCTCCATTTTACAACGGGTGGGAAAAATCTACCACGCCTTTTCTTAAGAAGAGCTACTTTGTACTTTTTCATGTTCTCCCTAAACACAAAGCTTTCAGTATCCTTGTCCTTCCAAGAGGTACAAGTCAAAGAACATAAACATATCAAGATGGTAAAATACTTAACAGTCAGCACACCATTTATGAGAAAGCTTCTTAGTTCTGCAGAACAAAACATAACATTTGAAAAAGTTACTTGGCATCACTAGACTAATCAGTACTGTCTTCAATTCATATCAGAAGGTATTCATTTACCTTTAATACCTTATCATTCCCTACAACTTTCTGAAAGGAGATTGTAGCGAGATGGAGTCAGCCTCTTCTCCCAGGTGATCATGATAGGGAATGGCCTCAAGTTGCACCAGAGGAGGTTTAGGTTATTAGGAACCGTTTCTTCTCAGCAGGAGCGGTGATGCAGTGGCAGGGGCTGCCCAGGGAGGTGGTGCAGTCACCGTCCCTGGAGGTGTTCAGGAGCCGTGTGGATGTGGCACTGAGGGACGTGGGCAGCGGGCGTGGGGGGGTGGGCTGGTGGTTGGACTGGGTGATCTTAGCTGCCTTTTACAACCTTAAGGATTCTATAATGGCATAGAGGAAGTCATCATGGAAATGAAGCCCCACTTATTACAATGGAGTAACTTAGCAGTTGCTTTTGCTTGCTTTCTACCTTCACACTTCTCAGGAACTCCTCAAGGCTTCACCACATGATGTCAAAACTTCACAAAATGGAATAACACTACTGCATTTCTACAAAGAATTGTTCTCCTAACAAGAGCAACTATCCACAGAAAGGACACCATATCCCATGAAGCAGACAGAGTAATGCATGCTACACTGGAACAAAACATTCTTGTGAGAAAACTGTTCCAAGTTAATGATCCCCAAATAAGCTTTTTAGTCTTCTATTATCAGTTCCTCTCCTCTCAAACAGGCATGTGAAACTGACAGAAAAGTCACAACTACAACAAACATCTGCTTCATCTAATCCAACCACACCATCCCTTATTTCTGCAGGTCTTGAGCAGAGCTATCTGAGTTTGGCTGAGGACAATTAGGGCTGACCTTTGTTCAGTAAAAAGCAATAGCGTGTAACACGGATCACAGAACCTCATCTCTAAACTCCTAAGAGAAGCTGCAACTTCTGACTAAACCAGTCAGCCAATCTGTTTCTTTAAACATGATGTAAAGATTCAAAGGATCAAAGCACACAAATTATTTGCTGAGAATTACTTCTAGTGTTAAAACACATACCAATTCCAATCTGACCGCTTACAGTCAGGTCTTCTTGCTTGACTAAGGCGCTACAGAAAGCTTCCAGCTAGATATGATGTACTTTCAGATTGGAGCTAGTCATTTGACAGATAAGAATATTTGCTAATAAGAAATATCAGCCTATTTTATTTTCAAATGAGAGGTACTTTTGAAAAAACACCACCACCAAAATCAATCAAACAAAACCACAAGGCAAGCTTTCAGGACCACCTGAAATCTGCCATCACACGTTTTCAAGTGTTGACAGCAGCAGAAGACATCGTACTGAATACCAATACATACAGAAATGCTCACCAATTATCCAGTTCCAGTTTATATTAACTATATCTTTATGGAACCACAGAATCACAAGATTGGAAAGGACCTACAATATCATCTAGTCCAACTGTCCACCCATTACCCTTGCTACCACAAGCCACTAAACCACATCTCATAGCTCCAATTTTTATGAATTAAGCTTGTCATGGGTTGGGCAAAATGGGAGTGCATGGTCAGTTGGTTCCCAACAAAATGCTTTAGTTTCTCTTGGGGTTCCTCTTTCCACATCACAAGCCTTTAATTTCAGGACTAAGGGCATGAATTTGGCAGTTTTAGACTTCCTATTAAGTTCACTTCAGTCCCATTTACTAAATGTTCTTTGTCATTTTCTGCCACACATATTATTCTACCCAACTGATCCACCAGCAGATCTTAACTACACATTCTTCTAATTCCTTACACAGAAAGAGACTGCATTTAATAGGAAAACCCTGCTATATCCAACTAACAGAACATCAGACGTTCAACCTCAATGTTCAGTATTACTAAGCAGTTTGCTTTGTCAGAAACAATAAAAAGCTTCTGTGTAGACAAATTCTAACTTAAGTATATTTTGGAGTCACTTGTCATTAAAAGCCTTTTGCTGACATTAGTCATTGCATTCTTCTTTGTATGCTGCATTTTTCAGCCTTTTCAGCCTCCAATTCTTTTAATTATCCATTTTGGGCTAACTACCACAGATATTCCAGTCATCCTGTTAGGCTTACTAAATAAAACACATCATTAGCTGTGCCTGTCCCTTCTCATTCTTCCAGCATTCCAAAGTTTGTTAAATTAGCCTCAATGGCTTGGAATTTTCTCTTCAATTAAAAAAAAAAAAGGGAGGGGAGAGGGGGTGGAGAGGGAAAATGGGAAAGTCTTCTGAACACTGATCTTCTGTTCCTAGTTGCTGCAGTAAGCCTTATTTTGGTATAACAGAACTGGCTATTAAGATCTATTTTATTACCTTTTTGTTCTTAAATCCCCAATCACTCTTCCCTTGCCCCCTAACAATCCTTTCTGCTCCAGGAAGTGGCAAATGTGCTGTTGTTCTTTACCCCCAGTTTAAGGTCACTTGTTTAAACCAAGCTTACTCCACTTGAACTCCGGAAGAAAAAAAAAAAATAAAGGTCTTTGTTTGCTTATTTCCTCCAGTTTCTGATGATCATAAACAACGAACATAGAAACGGCTTACCAATTATCACAGCAAGTTTTTAGTTTTTAAAGCAGTGATTTGGTGCCATGCACAACTATTTTATAAATGTTATGTCTGCTTTCTCCCAGTTAAAAAACTAATAATTAGCATAGAAGAAAAGAGGAATTAAAAATAAGTTATTGCCAAGATACTGCCTTAAAAAAAAAAAATAGGAGAAGAAGAGATTTCAACTTGGCAAGACAGACTGTTTTGTAATGATGAAAAATGCTCAAATTCAACTGGATTTAATATAGCCAAGGTCACTGTACCAGGATGAAAAGTAACCTGACCCAATCCAAGACAGCAGGGAACAGTAATTTGAAGACTGAATGATATGGCTATTTCAGCACCAAGGAGAAATTTAGAGGTCTTGGCCTTATGGAGAAAGCCTAAAGAAAACCACACATACCACTCTAACTTTATAAAAAGCAAAAAATGAGAAGTTACTCAGATGTTATTAATTTCCCTGGCCAGCTATTTACTCCAGACACACACATTCTTCTTTCACCAGCCTTCTCTCATGTACTTTGAACAATATTTTCGCCTAACAAGAACAGAAAAGAATTGTGCAATAACATTAAAGTTAACAAACATTTATCTTTAAGCATTTCCCCCTAGAAGTTTTTTTATATAAACTCTCGCACCTTCAGGGCCTTCATTAGTATGGAATTTATTACTATGAAAACGTCTGAACTTGTTAAATGTGGCTCTCTCTCATATCTGTTTCCCCTCACCCCTTCCCTCTTGGAGGTAACACAAAAATACAGCAAGTGCTTTCAGGAGACCGAGAGATGCTGAATGGCATACACTCAACAGATCCAGAGATGCAAAAGATTTCATGCACTGTCAGAGAATAGAAAACTGGAGCTGAAATGGAGGAATCAGCAGGCATTGCCATTACCACTTTTTTGGTCTATAATAACCTAGAAGCACAGGCTGAGATTCCTCAGACTTCTCTTCATCCACACAACTTTATCTGTTTTCTCCAGTTTCCTGCTCTCTGCAGTCTCCATTCCATAGGCCACCCACTGCTTCTTAAAATAAGAAAGAGATCACATTAGGCACAACTCTATTGATTCCTGCGTGAATCAGGGAAAACCTTCAGACTCAACTATGTCACATACTTTCAAAGGCTTTGTGTTGATATTGTAACTAATGTGAGGAGATGATAGAAAAGGTAACTACACTATCATAAGCCTATACCATTTAGATGGGTGTTAAAGCCAAAATGACCGTCAGAAGTTATAAAATCACCAAGAGGCATGTATTAAATTAAATGCAGCAGAAGACTGCATACCAGCTCCCAGAGCAAATACTTCATACCTACTTAGGAGTGCAAGCAGACTGTCTTTAAAGCAGTCCGCTAAAAAAACAAACACCAAACAACTGCTTTTATAACGCGCACAAAAACAAGCACCAGGAACATGAAAGGTTCTAACTATCCATCTGCTTAATTATGCAAAAAGATTTACCTACACAGACAAATGTTATGATTCTTTAATCAGAGCTATCTCATAAACTTCCTAGAACTGAAAGTTAGGGCATCTTTCTGCTGTCACCTTTTCCTACACATCCAGCACAAGTCCATTCTGATACTGACTGTTACACACACTGTGTTACACTCTATTTGAGAAGCCATTCATAAGAAAACAAAAAAGGGATAGCTGATTCAACAGATTTTATTCTCATATATATTTAAGAGACACTCCATCCAAATTCTATCCATTGCCCTCCTCTGGCTCACCAAGCAACACCATGACTACAAGAAAGGCTGCAGACACTGAATGGCTGTGAAAGCAAGTTGCACTGTGAAGTTATGCTGTATTAACCATGGTTTCAGGCAAATTATGATTTCGAAAGCTTTGTGCTATTATCTCCTAATAGGCCTAACCACTGCACAGTCTGAACATCACTGGACTTGATACTTTCCAGAGGTCCCTTCTGATGCCTACAAACTGTGATTCTGTTACCATCTTCCTTCATATCCAAATGCAGTTTTAAATGAGTTTGGAAAATGAAAGATCGATTCAAGCCCCACTATCTCCACTGCCTTCATATAAATAGCAAGACATCTATATTGGGATGAGCTATGGTTTTCACTACAGGAATCCCCTCATTTTTGAATAGCATCAATGAAAGCATTTTTTGAAATGAAAGTTGTCATAGACTGAAGGTATTCTTAGCATAGCTGATGTCAGCGAAGCGTACAACAATCAGTACATTTCTAAAAAAAACCCTAAAGCTGCACGTGTTCCATGCCTAATTAAAGAGAGACTTGTAATGCCTTCCAATGCCTAGGAAATTACCATCAAAAATTCATATTGTACTCCTAACGGACAGCTCACTGCTGTTTCACATCACTCAAACCTCAGAATTCCAGGCCTCGTTAATGAACTGAAACTATAAACCTCCACACGTGGAGTTTGAGTGACAGTAAACATACCACACAGATCTACTAATGCTAAAAATCTTACTAAATTTCAGCTTGAAGACAGAAGAAATATCCCTCTTCTTGTACTGAGAAGATCAGCCCTGTTTGGCATGATACAAAAGCAAGCCTAACAGAGAAACTGAAAAGAAACACAGCAGTAAAATAACATGCATCAGCAAAATGATGAGAAGGTGAGAAACAGAGAAAAGCATTTACCAGCGAAACATCCTACCCAAAGGGATGTGTTGCTCACAGAATGACAGCTCACCTTTACGGATGCTGCTGTCCTGATGATTCGACAACTGCAGAGCAGATGTTCCATAACCTTCCATTCAAAACTGTTTAAAGCAGTTTCCCAGCATTAAAAGCATTCGGTAAGCATGGTTAGATGCTGTATGAGACAAACTGCTATCACAGAACCATTAAGGTTGGAAAAGACAGCTAAGATCACTGAGTGCAGCCCACCCCCCCCGCGCACCCTGCCCACGTCCCTCAGTGCCACATCCACACGGCTCCTGAACACCTCCAGGGACGGTGACTGCACCACCTCCCTGGGCAGCCCCTGCCACTGCCTCATTACTACTTCTGAGAAGAAATTCTTCTACTCAACCTAAACCTCCTCTGGTGCAACTTGAGGCCGTTCCTTCTCGTTCTGTCGCTGTTACACGGGAGAAAAGGCCAACCCCACGTCACCACATCCTCTCTTCAGGTGGTCGTAAAGGAGCAAAGCCAACCGCTCTCGAAGGGAATGAAAAAGAGACTGAAAAAAGTCACGGCATTTTTCGAGTAGCTGCAAAAGTTAAACCACACAGAATCACTTCACCGCATACAACAACTACATTACTGTAAAATTATTAAGAAATCGGTCGGAAAAACAAAACAAAACAAAAAAAAACCACACAAAACCAAGAACTCAACCAGAGGAAAAAGCAAAGTAAAACCGCTCCTGCCAAAAGACCGCATCTAAGAGGGTATCACTCCCCATCAGGCACAAACAACAGCGCTCACCCCGCAGCGGTACACCTTGTTGGCCCGCTTGATCTTAATGTCCAGCGCCGTACCCATCGCGCCCTGACGGCACGGGAGCGGCCCCCTACGGGAGGAAACCCACTCCCGTCACCGACTTCCGCCCCCGGCGCTTCAGGCAGCTGGCGCCGCCAACATCCGGGGCTCCGCGGCGTCATCCTTCAACTCGTGACTCCGCTTCCCGCCCCGCCCCGCCCCGACCCCCCCCCTCTCCTCCCCTCCCTCCTCCTTCCTGGCGCTGGGAGCGGCCCTAACGGTCGGGCTCGGCGCGGCCTGGGCGGGCTTTGCTGTGCGCAGCCGTTGTGGCGCTGCTGAGGGGAATGCGCGCCTCGGCGGGAAGCGGGGGAAAGCGAGGGGAAGCCCAGCGCCCAGTAGAGCCTGGGCGTAACCGCGTTGTGCTGAAGGGAATTACAGTCTTAAGGAAAACATAGAGTCTGTAAATAAATACGTAAGGGCTGGAGTTGTCTCTGTTACAGTTACACTCACGACGCAGCAGGCTGCATTTTATGTCTGCAGCCTGCACTTTGAAAGTTGTCAGCGATTTGTTTTATGAATTCAAGAAGGCAATGCCTTGTAAAATATAAAGTGAGAAAATCTGTCGAAACAAGCAAACAAATAAAAATCTGAAGCAGAGAAATATCTGGTAGATTCACTTCAGCTAATGAAGTGATTTGTCTGCCTTCACCTTGCACTGGTGTGGCCTCACCTTGGGTACTGTGTGCAGCTCTTGGCACTGCGGTACAAAAAGGCTGTAAAGCTGTTAGAGAGCGTCCGAAGAGGGCTACAAAAATGTGGAAGGGTCTGAGGGAAAAATGTATGAGGAGCAGCTGAGGCCCCTGGCTGTGCTCAGCACAGAGCAGAGGAGCTGAGGGGAGGCCTGATGGCGGCTGCAGCTCCTCACAGGGAGCGGAGGGGCAGCGCTGAGCTCTGCTCTGTGTGACAGCGACAGGGCCCGAGGGAACGGCATGGAGCTGTGTCAGGGGAGGGCAGTGGGGTGAGGGACAGGGGCTGCACCACAGGGCGGTGGGCCTGGAACGGGCTGCTCAGGGCTGTGGGCACGGCCACCAGTGATGGAGTTCGAGGAGAATTTGGACAATGCTCCCAGAAGTAGGGTTTGAATTTCGAGTGGTCCTGTGTGGAACCTGGATCTGGACTTCGTGTTCCTTATGGTTCCCTTCCAACTGGGGATGTTCTATGCCTCTAATACATGTGGCCATGTGTCAGCTCTGAGGGAAATGGTTAAAACTCCCACAAACGTGGAGCACAAGTGGTTAATTCTTGCAATTTCTGTGGGTCCAGGACTCAGCCACCAATGGTATCTCCAGTCCCAGAGGAAATCTACAAAGTATGCTCCAAAGCATTCAGCAGAGATGTGACAAATGCAGACCTTACCAACTTCAGAGACACAACACCATTCTTTCCTCATCTTACATGATGGGAGCTTCTTCATTTACTCTTAAACAATTTCATTAGTGGCAGAGTTGGAGGGGAGATGGGATCATACATTCACAGAATATCCTGAGCTGGAAGGGACCAACAAGGGTCCACAATTCCAGCTCCTGGCTCCACACAGCACCACCCAAAATTCCAATCCTATGTCTGAAAGTGTTGTCCAAATGCTCCCTCAACTCAATCAGCTCAGTGCTGTGAGCACTGCTCTGGGGAGGCAGCTATGGCGAGCAGGCTTTACAGTGAGTGACATGGATGTAGTGCATTGGTGGGAGGTAAAGAAATTTTTCTGCAGTCTTGTCTTCCAATAAGGCTTTAGGTGGCCTGGAATAGAGAGTCATGGAGCTGCTCATTGGTGAGATTGTGAATCTTTGAAGTCTGAATGCTAGGGCTGGTTTTCATCACCAGAGCTTACTAATTAGTGTTATTTATTGCTATTTGCAGTGAAAATTGATAAATAATTCTTGAAGGCATTTGAGAATGAATAAGCATTCCAAGAATTCTGGAGTCATCTTTATTTTAATTTTATTGCCTTGGTATAAATAATTGTCCTTTTTTAGTTATTGGTATTTAGAAGATACATTTTCTTAGCTTCAAATAGCTCAAAAAATAAATACAAGTCTGGAGGTACCATGTCCTAGCAACAGCATGCAGAGATCATTCCTGAGCACGAATGGGCTCCAGAAATGGCAGGAGGGAAGCACTCAAGTGACATGAAGAGCTCCAAGTCTGTGTTTAGCACTCCTAGCCATGTGAAGCCAATATGATTCTAGCCTCTCTCCTCTCACTCCTGTGCACACTTTAGTGCTAAAAGTGATGCTGTATTAAGGAAGAAGACCACCAAAACACTATGCCATATGTGCTGCTTAAGTGCTTATGGAAAGCTTGGCCAAACAAAAAAATGAAACCCCAAAAAAACAGTACACACTTAAAATTAGCAGTATCTTTTGTTCTGGGGAAAGAGTGGAGACTGTTGTCATTAAACATTCTGCAGAGAGTGTTTCAAAGACAGAATCTAAATGCTAAGAGAAAGGAATATTTAATTACAAAGGATTAGTACTGTGTTTCACAACTAGTCACTGTTGCTAGTCACTTTGCAACAGGTAAAAAGGAACTTATTTTTTCTATTTATTTTTTATCCCAACAAAGAAGAACCAAAAAGAGTATTTGCCCAGATAGTGCAGTTGTCTGCAGAGTATGTAGATTCTCTGCCATTGCTTTCACAATCAAGTATTTATCATCCTTAGGAAACTTTTGAAGGTACTTCAGTTACTTATTTCTAGGAACTGAGGTCTCATGTCCAGAAAAAGCTCCCGTTGGTACAAGCTGTAGCTGCCCTCCTGCCTAGCAACACAGATCATCACAAACAAATCTGCCTGGAGCACCCTGGCTCCCAATGAAGTAGTGTCCAAATACGGTCTCTGTATCAATAGTTCAGCAAGCGCTCTTTGTGCAATTCTTCTTGCCAGCGTTGGATGATAGTTTCTTCTTGACTGCAGTCTCTGATTCAAGGTATGTTCTGTTGGAATAGTGAGTCTGGTGGCTAAAATAAAGAGATCTGCAGATGCAGTCATCAGTGTTTCTAAATGTCTGGACTGATTTAATACTAGTTAGAACAATTAGAGATGCTTTGGCCAGTTTGGAGCCAAATACCATCCTCATCTCCTCAATTCATGTTTCCAAAATATGAAAAAAATTTTTAATGTTTGTATTTATGTATATAATGCTTTTAATTGTCCCTTCTCCTTCTAACCAGTTTTATTCACAGATTAGAAAAAAAAAAAAAAAAAAGAGGGTTCATCATTGCCTAATCCAGCTTTTTAAGGGGAAGATTGTGAGTCCCCAGGTGATCATTTCTTACATTATTTGTTTATTTCATGCTACTAGTTACAGCCATAACTATATTTATTCATAAGAACCGATCTCTTCTGATTGATCAAAGTCATAAATTTTCTCTACTAAATACATTATTTACCCCATAGGGAATTATTTTGAAAATTTCAGCAAAATGAGTGACAGTTTAAGCTTTAGAGCAAAGGCTTGAAATTTGGCAGAGAGTTCTCTCATTGTCAGGGGATGCTTCTTCTGTCCACTTGAAAAATCCATTCCAAATTTGGAGAAATGATGAGACTGAAAATTTTAGGCTTTGTTCAGCCAACGGGAGGTACTTCATAGTGTTGCAGCTTTATACACACCAACCACCTCCAATCTGGAAGTGCGGGAGTGATGAAAAGGGAGTAAGGGGTACTGGGCTACGTGAAGAATTATTGCAGCATACAGGCTGTGGGCCAGGGCACCTCTCAATGCTCCTTGGCTGTCAGCCAGTGCTCCTGGTGCCTGGCGCAAAGCAAGTGTCCTCCTGAGGCAGGACCTGCCACATGAAGGTAACAGCTGGTATTGTTCAGAGTCAACTTAAGCAGCAGTGATCCATGATGGGGATAAAAACATTTTTGTTCAAGAGATGAATGTGGGAATCACTGCTGTTCCATACAGCAGAATCTGGAAGGGTTTTTCATTACTTTCCTCAGTTTCTAGGTATTCATAGGTACTAGTAAGACTCCAGAGTGAAAGAATGATAGGTTCGGTAATTATAAAGTTAAGGTTACTCTGCCTCTGAGACTTCAGGTGCTCTCTGTGTATGCATTTCAATTAAAAAATCATACCAAATATTTCTGTTCCTCAAAGTAGCTCTTTCATTTCCCTTCCCACTCTATTTCTTTATACATAGTTTTATTTAGAAGATAGGATTTGATTTAGGAACATAGAAGATACTGTCACAAGACAGCTCTTTATTACTTACTTCATATCACTGTTACTGATGTTGGTTCATGCAGTGCTGCATTCAGCTACAAGAATAAAATTAAATATTTATTTTTATTGTTTATTCCTGTTTTGTTTTGTTTTTCCCCACAAAGAACTAGGGTACATATTTTGCTTTAATTCATATTGGATATAATTCTACTTGCACAATGAGCCAAATGCAAACTTGAATTTGAACTTCTGTCATTGTTTTTAAGTTTTGTTGACCCTGAGCAGGGACTGAACTGGAAGATCTCTTGTACAAGTTGAACCTGAACTGAAAGTAAATGAAAAAATATATTAAATTCAGTAGAATGGCACATGCATTTGTTTTAACTGACCTTAAAATATTTTTTTAAGAAGTATGTTTAAATTGTTCAGAATAATCAGGTTTCTATTTTTTGTCTCAACGCAAGGCTGAAATTTATGCATTAATATGTATCACATTACTGCATTTGTAACTTGAAATAAGCAAAATATAACTGCCTTTGCCTAGAGAACAACAATATATTTAAGGAATTCAGTGGAAGAAGTTGTTTAGGTAATATGAAATCATACCTGAAAGTTGGCTGCTTGTCATCAGAAGAATATAGAACACACACTGCTGAGAAAGATTATTAAGGCTAATAAAAGAATTATTACAAATATTAATTTTATTGAATAATTTTTACTTGCTTTATGGAAGTAAGTAATATGCTTGACAAATCAAAAAGAAATGAGACTTCAGGAGTGGAAAAGCCATACTCTGCTTCTAAGTAACACAAGAGTGCTGTACTTGATCCACTAAACAACATGGAGCATATTTAAATTCATTATCTTTGGTGCAGAAATCATGCCACTGCCCCTCATCGCATCACATAAGTGTTTGGTAGGGCTCTTGAATGCTTCAGAAACAAGGAAGATAATGAAAAAGAAAAATCTTTATCCTCCATAGGAGCTGTATACACATTAACTCTTAACCACTTTTTCTGAAACACTTTTCCTTGCACAGAAAGTTATTTTTCTTTTAAAATTATCCTTTAATGTTTATCAGGCTTAGAAGAACCGTGCATGGATATAGACAAGAAAAGGCTGCAGAAGGTTAGTCAATGAAACTTAGTTGAAGAAGAGTCTATATAGAAGATATTAAAGAAAGCCAGATAATACATATATATGTGTGTATATATATATATATATATATATATATATATAAAGTGCTCAAAGACTAGCAAACAACAGACATGAAGTGGAAGGAGGTATGTGTACATGCACTGTACTTATCAGTTAGAGGGCCATACTCAGCTATTAGGAAGCAAAAAAGATGAGATTCTGTGCTGTTGAAATCTTCAGAGCTACTTTGTGAGAACTGCAGCTGGCAGCATGGTGAGAACTCCTCTACAAGGGGTAAAAATATTGCAAACTGATTGGTCACAGGAAATGTGGGGGTACTTGTTGTGTCAGGAGGCAAACCAGTGCTGGAAGCTGAGCTGTTGAAAAAACAGGAAATAGTTAAACACAGTTAATTCCATAAACAGGATAATATTTGGTTATGAACCCTGAAAGCTTTTAAGAACCAAGTAACATTTTTTCCATCAAAATGCATCATTTTTAACAGAATTGCCACAGATTAAATGTTTTAAAAAAAAAGGCTAGAACTGAGTTAAAATTGCTCCAAGCTTTACTCTTCTCTCAAAAGAGTTAGGAAATACAGAAAATGACATTATGGAACATGGGGGGGGGGGGGGGGGGGGGGGGGAAGTGGGACAACCAACTGTGCATGAAACAAAACAAGTTTTTTTGTATGTCTGACTCAGACATTCAATTTTTTTTATTTTTATTTTTTTTGAAAGAGTCTCATAGGTAAAGAAAATAGTGTCAGGCAATAGGAAGTACTTTAGAATAAGATAGCAAACTAGAAATAAATTATATATACATTTTTGTAGTGC
Organism: Perdix hodgsoniae; assembly: GCA_035772895.1. Lineage (NCBI taxonomy): Eukaryota > Metazoa > Chordata > Aves > Galliformes > Phasianidae > Perdix > Perdix hodgsoniae. Next base: position 5,144,487 of record JAPSGF010000036.1, on the reverse strand, counting down.
AAAACATTAATAATGGGTTTTGTGAGATTCTGTACAGCGATGTAACGTTTTTATCTCAGAATAAAAGATCTATTTTTTTTTCCTGATTTTTAAGTTGACAGACACATTATTAATTACAAAAGTAGCAGCTCTGACATGCACCTGGGTTCATGTCATTATTTCCCTTGCACACAAGGGGAGGATTTGTCCTGTGTGGAGCCAGGAGTTGGACTCAATGATCCTCATGGGTCCCTTCCAACTCAGGATATTCTACAACTGTATGGAAACATCTATGATCACTAAACATTGTAAAGTTGTTTCTCAAAAAAATACCTGGGAGCTGGATATTCCCTATCTCTCAGTGATGTGTTTGCTGACAGGTTTCATGGAGATAACAGGATCTTGGATCAATCATCTCACTGGTTTGATCTAGCTTTGTAATTTTGTTTGTAAAGCCCCCTGCTTTGATCACAGCAGCAGATTACCATCATTTTTCCAGGAAACAAGCACATGTTCTTGCTAGTAATACAATATAAACCTCACATTTTACATCAGCTTTTATAATCAACAACTTTTGCATAGTTATGTTTTGTAGTGGCCTCAAAGGAGACTTGTATGTCACAGAACTTTTTCATTTTTTAAGAAAACTATTGGTGTGATGCTAGAAAAAGTAACAAAAATCAATATCAGTAACTGATATCAATAACCTTGACTTAACATTGTTACTGTGATTTAGTTTTTTAAACTCCAAATCTAAAATCATATTTATGGGTTAGTTTTTATTCAGTTACCTTTTCTTCTGCAATTGGAAGAGATTACATAAATAGGCAGGCAACTTAATGCCAGTGACTGGATATTCACAGCCATACTCTTTTGAGTGGTGGACTGTGGAACTACCTAAGATAATAAACAGATTTTTTTTTTTTTAGCTATCTTCTTGTAAATTAGAAATAAAACTATGGAACTTGTTCCCTAAAATGGCTTTTTCCTTTCATGTGTTATATAGCTACAGAGGCTATTAAATATCATTGCAAAATTTTGAGTGATGCCATGCATTTATAATGGCATTCTTTTCTTAGCGTTTGGATGGCAATAGTTTTAAAATGGGTAAAGGACAGCACAGAAATTACACTTTTTAAAGTACAGATGGGTTCATAGATTCTGTTACATCAGTAGCACATAGGAGATTTAAAAAAGGAGCTTGCAGAATGACTTGCAAGGCCATGGGAAAACTAAACAAGACACAACACAAAAAATCCAAGCCCTTTTCCATTAGGTGTCTGGAGAAGGAGGCTTGCCACGGGGCGTGTAGATGATCAAGCTGGAAAAAGAACACTTAAAGAGAACAAGGCCATAGAAAAAACTGCATTCATGTTTTTGCATCTGTTTTCACAGCATAAGAGCTTAGACAAACTCATGCGAGCACTTTTCATTATGAGGAATTCAGCAGATTTACCTCAAATTTAAATGTGGGGCAGAAGATGTTAGGGAACAAACAAATAAGTGAGGCACTGTGGGGACCAGATGGCCTCTCTATCCTAGAGCCCTCAGAGAAATCAGGCATCTGAGAGTTGAAGTACTGAAGTCCGTGGCCCTGGTTTTAAAACCCCTTTCCCTGGTAACTCAGAAGGGGATGTGCCAGCCAATTTCAGAGATGACTCCAGTGAAGTTGCAAGCAGCTATATAGAAGTAAGTCTGTTGTGTTGTCTGTCTGGACAAATAATCACAGAATCACAGAATGGCCAGGGTTGGAAGGGACCTCAAGGATCATGAATCTCCAACCCCCCCTGCCCCAGGCAGGGCCACCAACCTCCCCATTTAAAGCTAGACCAGGCTGCCCAGGGCCCCATCCAACCTGGCCTTGAACACCTCCAGGGATGGGGCATTCATAACCACTCCGGGCAGCCTGTTCCAGCACCTCACCACACTCACAGTAAAGAACTTCCCCCTGATGTCCAACCTAAATCTTCCCTCCCTCAGCTTAAAACCGTTTCCCCTTGTCCTGCCAAGTATTATCTGTATTATAAGTATTATCTGTCCTTCTGAACACAATCAATGGACACACATATAAATAGAACATATTGAGGAAGACACAGCACAGCTTTTGTTACATTACATCACATGTTGCAGATCTATAATTCTTTGGTAGAGTTTACATGTGTGGACAAGGAGAGCTCCTGTTTAAGGGCTATAGGATCCCCAGTGGCGATGGCATTGAGATCCCTAGACAAAGCTTCATTAAAAAAAAAGAGAAAAGCAAAGAAAAAAAAAAAAGCCTTTATACAATAAGAAGAAAAGGGAATGGATCAAAAAATGGCTAGAAGACAGGAAGCAGAATTAAAACAGAAATAAAGGTTAGTTTTCACAGAAGAGGAAGATCACAAGAGGAGTCTGCAGGGACCTGTGCTGTGACTTGTGGTGCTTAATGTATTCATAAATGATCTGGAAAAAGAGAGTGAGCAGTGAGGTATCACAGATTGCTAATGATATTAAGCTATTCAGGTAAAGGAAAGTTAGAGGACAAACTGTGATGAAGTTAAAGTGGCTGTGAAGAACTGAAGAACTATAGAAAGACTTTACAAGACTGAGTGACTGGATGATAAAACAACAGATAAAATGTGACATAGTTAAATGCAAAGTAGTGCACATAAGAAAAAAATACATATACAATGGTAGACTATAAGCTGATTCTCCACTCACAAAAGAGATCTTTGGGTTCTGATGAATATTTATCTGAAAACATCTACTCATTATTCCCTTGTGTGTAGAAAAGTAAATCAAATAGCTGAAATAATTAAGAGTGCAACAGAGAACACTGTAATACATCCATCTCTGTATCAATCCATAGTGCACCGTGCGTTGAGTAGTATGTTCAGTCCATTTCCTTACATCTCAAAAAGGGCATAATAGAGCTGGGAATGATTCAGGAAAGGTTTGATAAGGACAACTGAAGATGCATAACAGTTCTGCATGAGACATACCTAAAGGCTCTTCAGTCTGAAAGACAGATGAGTGAGGGGAGACAGGACAGAGGTCTATAAAATCATCAGTGGTAGAGAAAGGATGAATATGGAGACACTGTTACTGTTTTTCCAAAACAAGTTCAAAGGATATTAATGAAGCTGTTAGGAAACATGCTCAAAACAAAAAGAAGAGTTCTTCACAGGATATTAAGCTGTGGAATTCTTTGCTGAAAAATACTATAAGATGTTGCAAGATGTTAAAGGTGTAGGAGTTAAAACCCAACCAGACAGATTAATTGAAGAAAATTCCACTAAATGTAAGGAAGACACATTATTCATCATCCACACTGCAGAGGCCTCCAAACCACAAATCAGTGGACACTGGACTGCTTGGGGACAACAAATACCTTATTCTTAAGATGGATATGCTCTACTGGCTGTTGCTGGAAACTAGATAGTAAACTATATGAGTTTAAAGTTCACAGTATAGCAGTTCGTCATGCAAATACCATAGAAAAGATTCAGACACCACAAGATTTACCATTATGAAATGATTCAGAGCCATGAAGGGTTAGGAGAAACACTGATAGATTCTGGAATAAAAGAATCTTAATCCATAGAGCAGAAAAAAAGAGTGTCAAAAGCAGTTAAGCAGTAAAATCAGTCACCCACGTGTAATAACTAACACTGCCTCTTTGCAGGGAAGGAACTCTGGTGTCTGCGTCTGCGGGTTCTGCTGGTGATCTCTGTTGCTGGCTCCAAAGTCGCGCCACTCTGCAGAGGAAGAGAATTAACTTTGAAGGCAAGAATAAGAAAGAAAGAACACATCGTAGAAGAAAGACAATCACCTTGTAGGACAAAAGGCCACTTCAACATCTTTCTCCAGAGAGAAATGGAAGATCTCCATGGATTGTTCAAAACATTGTATTAGTCAGGTGGGTACTGCCATTATGAGAAACAGAAAAGACAAGAGTGCAACTGTGGGAGGCAAAAATCCAAGAGGGTGCATGACTGTTGCATAACTGAGAGAAAGGAGCTGTAATTTCCTCCCTTTGTATTTGCATACACAGAACTTCTTTTAGATGTATGGTAGAACATACTATGATTCAGCCTAAATTTAAACCTTTTTATTCAGCTGCATAAAGGCAACTTGAAGGCTGACTGTATAGGAAATGCTCATCTTACCTCCGCTGTTTGCACATTCACCAAATTCTAATGCTTGCTGCTTTGAACTGTATTAGCTAAAGTTAGAACTGAATGTTCTTCATCTCCCTTTTTCATCATTTAAAAATCTTTTCACAGTAAAGTTTTGTGTATTTTGTTTCAAGTCAAAAGTTACCGAGAAACTTAAGGGAAAACATTTTTACTTACATAACATGTAGGAAAATATATTTCCACAAGCCTCTGATTCAAATGTCACACAAACATAACGCAAAATAATAAATTTAGAATCCAGGTCTGAAAAAAAGTCAGTATTTTGGTGGTGCAAGTATTTAAAATTGAAATACCCATACTGACACAGTAAAAAACACTATTCACTCCAGGTGACATATAGCTAAAATTGTTTGCAGAGCTATATGAATACTGAGCTGCTACAATACTGATGGCTCTCACTGCAAAGTCTCCTCACACAACTTAGCAATGGCCTTAAAGAACTTCTGGTTTTAACTGTTCAAACTATAATTGATATTTTTGTTGCAAGTGCTGTGCCATTTTAGAGGTAGTAACTCCATAATTCTATCCAAGATTGGACTGGAAAGGTGACTGTATTTAGAAGATTAGGCTGCTAAACTGTGATGTTATCACACATATATAAAATCTGTATCAGACAACCAATATTGAAACTTGAATAGGAATATGGCTAATTTACAAATAATTTTATTTGAAGTAATGTACTTATTCTTAATATTAGCCATAAAAGGAAACGTGTAAAAGAAGGGGTATTTTGTGCATCATATCAGAACTACAAGTTGCTTCTGTTGGTTCTGAAGGAATGGAGACTTCACACGTGTTCTCTCCAAACTAACTGTGGATCAGTCACTACAGAATTTTGTGATACAACAGTAAGCTGTTGCTGAAATCACTGTTTTCTGCATTTTGTGATACTCTGTTTGGAAAAAGAACAACAAATGCCTGGAAACTTTCCCTAGTTCTGAAGAAACTTTCATGCTTTTTTTTTTTTCTTCTGTAGACATGTACAGTGACACTTGAGTGTTGGGTGTAACAAAACCTTATATTGTCTCTTTGGCTAAGCAGTAGATGACGCCTAGAGCTATCTGGGATTTGGGCAAGAATTAACAACACTGAGATGGGTTATTTACCATAATTTATTATACACTGATCTTATTGCTCTAAAAAGCCACATGAAAAGGACAACAAAAAGTTCCTGCTTGTGAAAAACTAGGATTGGAACAATTTTGCTGCGGTTCTCAGCCCCTTAAACTGGCATTTTGTCTGCAGTTGCTTGTAAGTTTCCAAAGCTGAAATATTACCTTTCCCAAACTAACCCCAACCTCTCCCGATTCTTTTCCTCTCCCTCTCAAAAACAAACAAACAAACAATCAAGCCTGAAGGAACACCCAGAATCCAAAACTTCTTCCAAGCCATTGAAGGTTGGCAAAACTATAAACAATGGAGAACAAACAAACAAACAAGGCTTAGTTGTATGTTTGCCTCAGCCTGAACGTTCTGGAGAGAAAGAAAAAGAAACGTCAGAAAGATTTCAGCCCTTTCTCAGAATGAAGTTAGAAGGACATATGTATATTATTTTAAACTTCTGCAAAATCCTTAGTCTATTAACTGAAAACACTGAAACAGCTCTTAATAATCAATATAGGTGTTGCCCTGATGTGTGAGAATTGTTCTGTTCCTTTCCCGTTATGGGTGCTCAAGGCTCTGAACACTACGCACGCAAGTACAGCATGTCCAAGACATCTGACGTAATCCACATGTGCAGACGACGGCTCTGTATCACACACGCACAGAGTTTGGTCTCAGTGATTACATGACGTATACAAATTGATTACATTCAGTGTCAGGCTTACTGAACCTATGTGAAACAGTGACTTGGTTCTCGTGCCAGGACTTAAAGAGACTCAACCCTTCCTATTGTCCTCCTGAAGTCGAAATGATGAACGTCTGAAGAATCGTGATTGTCTGTGCACTGTAGGAACTTTACACTGATAAATTCCCAACTCCCTTCTTCTCCAAATAATAAGGCAGTGGGCTAACTGGCATTGCCTGTTCCAGCATTTGGTGGCATCTAAACTCTGTGCATCTACAGGGAGAACATTTCTTTTGTCTCTTTAGCATTTCTGCTGCTGAGATCTAAAGGAGAAATATATTAAATTGAACATGGAAGGATAAGAAGCAGGGTTACTTTGGGCAAGAGGATAGGTACAAATAGGGGAAGAAATAACTTTGGAGCATATGCCAAATGACACAGGAGTTAAAATTTCAGCAAAAGAAGTAACAGTAAGATTAGCCTTGAGCCTCTTGCTTCTCTTGGTGTGCTTGCCAGATTAGCTCTATCAGCCCTTGCTTTTACATCTTAGATACAGCCTATGGTATTTTGCAGTATTAAGACTCTGCCTAATTTAATAACGAGCATACAGTTCTCAACTCTGAGTCAGACCCAGAAGTATACTGTTCAAAATGACTATGCGGGTGCGGGCTAGTATAAAACAGCAGGCTAACTACAGCAAAGGCCACAAGCCTCCAGTGGCTTCTCTCATGTGAGCTCTTACACAGATAGCAAGGCTTCACCATGCCTTCACTTCAGGTAGAGGCAATCAGAGGTAGGGAGGTCCCTGCCATTTAAGGGCTGGCTGTTAAGCCAAGATCACTATGTTGTGCTAATTGAACGCTGGGCCACTTCCCACAGCACAGCTCAAGTTTGACATCTTACTTCATCTGCTTAAGCATTTGACCAAGTTAGCCAGCTTTTTGGTGCAGCTGTGAGGTGCATGTTGTTCTATTCGGTGGCCACAGGCATTAACCCAGCAATTAAGAGCAGCATTTAGAACAGCTAAGTACTAGGAAGGAAGAGTTAACAATTATAAAATAAAAGACCTAAGTGACATGATATTCTATACTCCATTTCACATACAAAATAAAAGAGTACACTCTGCCCATTCCAACTATAAAGTACTCGTGTATATCTAAGCACTGATTTTGTGTGTCTCTCACAATTGGCTCTGTTATTAATATTTTATTAAACAAACACGAATATATGAAAGCTGCTCTGAAACTAATGCCTCCTATTTTATTACATTGCCCCACAATTTTGGAGGAGCACGGTGGTGGTGTGGCAGTAGAGGTTGAACCTTCCCACCAATATTCCATTACATTTTGTTTCCATGTGACAGAGGCAGCAGAGGGGCAATCTGTCTAAACAGTGTTGAACATGGAAGCGCGCATGAATCAAAAATGTTTCCTAGGATGTCTTCACATGGAAAAAATGGAACTCAGTGACATTCATCAACACCTGCTGAATGTTTATGGAGATCAAACAGTGGATATATGCAGAGATGAGTGGGTGGTACATTTCAGCAGTGGTGACAGTAGGTCTTTTCTGCTGGTGCAGATTTTCACAAGCATGGCATACAGGCTTTTGTTCACCACTGGCAAAAATGTAAAGCTATGCTGAAAAAAAAAATACTCTGTAGCTGGGAATCTGCTCTATCAAACAATGTTATTGTGCTCTCTGTATCTGTTGTAGTTTCCATGGAAATAAGTAGGAGGCATTACTTCTGGAGCAATCTACATATTCTAGCTCTTCAGAAGCAGTATTCATTCAGAGTTCTAGGTGTTAAACATGAATTTTACACTGAATAGTGGTGTACCTTGAATAAACTTAAATGCGTTACATTATTTTTTATATTTATATATTATATTAATTACATTTATATTATTATTTATATTACTGCAGGCTCATCTTGATTAATGCAAGATGAAGTTGTGTAAAAAAATCCCAACAACTTTTAAATAAATGTATTTGTTGAGTTCTTCTGCAGTGGGGTTTTGAAGTGACCATTCACAAGTTAGTTTAGACACTGAATTTTCTATGTGCTTTCCATTTATCATTATTATAACTTCTAAATTTCAATTAAATTTCAATTAAATTATGTTCTGCCTGAAATTTTGCTACAGAAGTCCAATCTCACATAACTTTGTAATATCTTACAAAAAAACCAACAATCCACTGCCAATTATATGCAAAAATTGGTTGACACTTACTGTGACAAGCTGTTCTATGACATGTAGGCTGGAAGGGTGAAAAAAAAAATGGATTTGAGGTAGTTTTTTTAGCTTTTGTTTTCCATAACTGAGTTTTATATATCAAGAGATAAAGTTTACGTGCTACAAGCATAACGGTTATGTGCTAAAGCTTATAAACTTGATGATGTGTGCACTTGTAAGCATGATATTCTGCGCATTCATAAACTTGATAGGCCTTACGCATAAAGATATTAGCTATCTGGATTTATGCTGATTTTATTCTCCAGAAGGGAAAGAAGTTATGGGCAGTGCACTTAACACAGAATATAGAAGCAGAGACGTAGTTCTGTGCAATCAGTGTCATAGTAAGTTTTGTCAGAGAAGGAAGCACCTCAGCAGATAAAGGTGAGCTGAACAGGATCGGTACTATTCACATACGTGCGATAGAAGTAACAGTCCAGGGGCTAAGATGGGCTAGATGCCAAAATGCAGCATTAGAAATATTTAAAGTAAAGCTGAGATTTTATACAGCAATGCACTTCAAACTTGTTGATGTTAATAACACTTTATTATTTTTAGGCAATCAGTAGCTACAACTTTGTTGGTGTGTAAACATATCCTAAACAAATCCATGTGACTACATGAGTTCCAAATAGCTGGAGAATGCTAGCCTTCTAGTCATACGTATTGTGTTGTCAGAGACTTACTCAATGTGCAAAGCCTGGAACTGACCCAATGGGCCAATTTTTAGCCAGAATATCTTGTCAAAATCCAGTTGATCTCAGGTTTTCTCAAACTGATTTGAATGCAATTCGAGCCATTTTTTCATAGAACCATAGAATTGCTCAGGTTGGAAAAGACCTTACATCACGTCCAACCACAACATAACCGTATTATTCTAACAATTTTTTGTGAAAGTTTTTTTTCTCAAACATATCTGTACTAAATAAAAAGAACAATCAGACCTCTTGACTTCTGGTGATGAGGAAGAACATGCATTAGCCCAAGTTTGTTTCTGGTGGACTGCAGCCCTTGCAGGTTTTTGTTATTTCCTGAGACTGAAAACAACCGTTTGTTCAACTTTTGGGTTTTTTTTTTTCCCCTTCTCATATTGGAAATACAACTGTCTGGTAACTGAACATCAGAGTCCCAGCACAAGGAAATTTAGGCTGGAAGTCACTAAAACTGACACAAGACAGACAACCCCATGGCCTTTTTAAGAAGAGTAGGTATGGAAAACTCTCAGGAGAACAGTCATAGACTGTAATAGAACCATAGAATCATTAAGATTAGAAAAGACAGCGAAGATCACCCAGTCCAACCATCAGCCCATCCCCACGTCCCTCAGTGCCACATCCACAGAGGCTCTTGAACACCTCCAGGGACAGTGACTGCACCACCTCCCTGGACAGCCTGTGCCACTGCCTCACCGCTCTTGCTGAGAAGAAATGGTTCCTAATATTCACCAGAACCTCCCCTTGCACAACTTATAACTATTCCTTCTCATCCTGTCACTGTTACCTGAATGAAGAGGCTGACCTCCATCTCACTACAACGTCCTTTCAGGTGAGTGAAGGGAGCCCCTGAGGCTTCTTATGTCAGCATAACTCACTGCAAACCATCTGGTGAACTTCTGGACTCATCCCCCCACTCTTGTACCTCCACGAGGAACTGAGACCTGACTTGTTTACATGGAGAGCAGACTAACTGACCTGCTAGCACTGAATTGTTTGTACTTCCCATGCCAGTCTCAGATTAGTGGCCCCGTGCATGTTTTCCCCACAGATGCTTGTGACATTCTGCCCTCCCCAGACTGTCACACACAGCCTGGGGAACTTTCAGAAGGAATACTTATGGTATATCCTCACAGCAGCAGAAAAACCCTGCCCGGCAGCCAATGTGCTATTTTAGTAACTCCATTCTGGCAGGCCTGTCTCTGTGGGACTTGACACCACAGGTCTGGCTGGCCTCACTACTGGCATGCAGTAGTGATCATGAGGTGGGCCAGGGCATTCACAGCATAAGGTCAATATCAACCCTCCTTGCCTTGCCAGTTTCCCTGGAATAACTTGCTGAGGTGAAACTGCAGGCCCCTAAAAAGCATACCCTACAAAACAAAACAACAAAAAAAAGCATCGGCCCACATAACAATTAGCCTACATTTATGATGCCACAGAATATGCTCCAGGCCAAAAGAGTGTTGAATAGACAAGGAACTGATTCCAAAACATATGTTATAGGAAAATAATGTATACACAGCTGATTTATTTTTACACACATAGTAAAAAGAACAAATTTACTTTATTCTGGTTTTATAAGGCTGAGTTAACTTCTTGATTAGTCCCCCAGCCCATCCCTCATCATAATTTTTAATTCCTAGTAAAATAAATAGGAATTTTTAATTCCTAGTAATGATCACAGATTCACAGATGACCCTTCTGGCACTGATCTCACATAAAAGAAACACAAAGTTAGTAAAAAATTGGTGAGATGATTGATCCTAGTCAGCTGGTTAATCATTTCTCACTATCAGAAAAGCTGAATGCTTCTAGTTGCTGTGCCAACTACCAAACTACACCCATATAACTCTGAATAAATCCTAGTTCACAGTCACCTTTGCTCAAAAGGGTCACATGCTGAAGCTTTGGGGTCATTCACAGGGAGTTATGCAGGAAATCTGGAACCCTGAGATAAAATCTTGGATTGGGAGGGGATAGAGTATCTGGGAGGAAAAAGGGATAGATAACCAAGCATTGTGGTTCCCACCATTTGAAGAGTGATTCTTCAGTATCATGAAATACCATATGTAGCAAGTTTAATGTAATTTAAAACTTGCCACATTTTCCTTAGCTACTGTACAATCAATGAATGTACAGATGTTATAGTTATGAGGTATACCAAAGAGCTTGGCTATGTAGTTACCACACCAAAGCAGAAAAGATAGGATGCTTACCCATATCCTGGACTCACTTTTGAAACTCCAGTGGAGGGGATCTCCAGAAGAGGTCATTTCCCACTCGTAGTCGGCTCTTAAATAGGTCTAGGAGAGGTGGAGCCAGGCTCCACCCCTTCCAGCAGCACAGGTGAATTGCCTTCACCTGTGCTCCGTGGCTGATGCATTGCTTGCCTCAGGTGATCAATCAGAGCTTTAGGCCGTGGTTCAGCAGTTCCCATACAGCTAGTAAGAGGTTTTATGGCCATGTAGGCAGGCACCTTGCAGATCATGCTTCTAAGAAATTCCATGAACAGGATTGTGAAGTCAGGACACTGCAGATAACTTGCATCAGCATTTCAAAGACAATATCCCTCTAGAAAGAAGCTTTCTCCTGACATTGAGAACAAAATTTCTATTTTAGCCAGCAAAGACATTCTACTGCCACACAACTATGGGGTAAGGAAACTGTATTTTCCATCACCGGACAAGCTTTAGAAAAAGCTGTCAAAGAAGGACTGATTTTACAAGGATTTAGGACTCTATTTTTTTTTTTTTAACTCTTGGAGGAATTTTTCTACAGAGAAGCAGAAGCTTTACATTGGGTAGGTGTAAGTAGAGTCAACTGAACTATGTTACAATCAGCAGAACCAAATACAAAATTTTAAAGGGATGGGCCTTGTGTTATACTAGCCCTTTTAGATGTTAGTGAAGCATTATGATTAAAATAACAGAATGTCTTTTGTGTGTTTCCAAACAAAGGGAAAATACATCCCTCTAGAAGCTGGAAATTGAAGATGCAGAGGAATTCCCAGATGGGACATACTTGAAACTGTGTCACTTGACTTTCAAACTTATTAAAGAATCACAGTTCTTCAAGATGCCTGATTCTGATGGAAAACTCTTCTGCACTCATACAAATTTATATATCATGGAAAGTGGTTTCGAGAGAAGTTATATGGTACAACTTTAAATTACACTTTTTCTCTGAAGCCTCTTTCTTAGTGACTTCTTCCCCAAGACTCCATTGTTTTCGAGAAGGACTTTGAAATTGGAGTGAGAAACTTGTCGTATTTAGAAAAGAGATCTCCAGCCTGCCTCTTTACAGAGTGAGAAAAGCAAGGAATACCTAACAACCATTCAAGAGAATATTAGAGAAAATTCAAGGAGCTACACAACTTTTTTTTTTTGCAGCAAGCCTCATCCTGCAGCAACAGCAGCAATTCCAGGACCTTCTGGTCCAGAGGCGTGCCAACCTACACAACATGCAGAACTCGCTGTCAATCCAAACCCTGTACTATCAAAGCCAGGCTCTGGTGATGACTCAAAAGCATATCTATCTGCATTCAGATAAGTTACTATGGCAACCTCTCTGGCCTAAAAAGAGATGGACCACATTAGTTACTTAGCAGCACCTTTTTGACAGGCGAAACACAAGCTGTTCATTCCAGATGATGGTTTGATTTAGAATTAAGTCTGTCTGAGCGCTGCTGTGGAGTTCTCTGAAGTGCTAATGATGTAACCCAGAGACAAGATCTTCTTTTGGGACTTAATTTCAGACTGCGGCCTAGCACTAAAGGGACTGAGCTATATGGTGGCTTTGCCTGAGAAACAGAAGTTAACAGAACAGCTGACAATCTTTTTCCCACATCCTGAAGAAATCCTTTCTGAAGATCTTCTAAGCTTGGTCTGCTAGGCTAAGACACTTGCAGAAGATGTGTAGGATACCAAGGATTACTTCAGTTGCTGCTGGCACAAAACATCTTCTAGACTGAAGTACATATTCAAAGTACAAATATTAAACACTGGAAAAGTCGGAGCTCCTATGACTGATAGGAAGGAAGCCTGGCGTTCTAACAAAAATGCATGCATTCCAAAGGAGAAACTGCACGGTACGAAGGCTCTTTAAGTTTTGGATTAGGGAATGAAGACTTCCAGAGCTGAGGTTGGAGAGCAAAATGGGACTTGTCTACTCAATGTATCAAGACTAAAAAAAGTTGGACATATTACCCATAATCATATTCCACTATCAGAAGATGTGTGGTTAAAAAAACAAAGCACATCCATAGTCTGAAGCAGGAGAAGGAACCAGGCCAATAATATACTGAGCAACTTCTATAGATTTGGGAAGTACTTAGCTCCCTAACTAGGAAAACTTTTTCACCCCAGAAACAGTAGAAATAGTCTTACTGATATAATGTGTGTTTGGAAGTCCACACAGATGTCTGCTGACACAGCTGTGCTGCTTTAAGTCTATGGCAGAATGCTTAGTTGAGTAACTAAAATGCTATCTTAAAATACTAGTTATTTGAGTAGAATAATGAAGCCCTGGTAATCCATACAAAGTGAGGAAAGTTTTGAAAACTTATTGCTTCCAACATCTGTGAATCAAGATCGGTAAATCTGGCATTGCACGTAGACTGTGCCCATAATCGGAGGCAAACAAATGAAGTAACAAATGAAAAAGCAGAACTGGTGGCTGGAAAGAGCTCCATGCAGTCCATCCACCAACAGTACATGTGCCACTTGATTTTCAAAATTATCAAAGAATCACAGTTCTCCAGCCAGTTCATGTCAGTCCACCCACTTCAGTATTGTTTCCTGTACAGTAGTGTCCACTACCAGAAACAACTATAAGAAAAGCAGACCTAACAGATCTTTACTAAACTTTACAAGCTTCAAAGCACAAGAAAAATGTAATTTTCAGCTTTTCCACCAATTCACCGATCTCCCATCTACTTCCTTGATAAAAGGAAACGTGAATACTTATTTCTGACTTTACATTCATGTTTGTGCCATATTGTATGGTTCTTCCTTTGGATGATAATGCATTTTTTTTTTTTTTCCCCTAGTAGCAATAAGTCATCAGTCTGGCAAACCCCTCCTTTTTACAGCGTACTTTCTGTGATAGTCCTGCACTACAGGAACTTTCAGATCCTCTGAGTTTCACTTGCAACAATTTCAGCACTGGTCCTAACTCTTCCCTGTTGGCAGCATAGGTGTAAGTTCACACCAGCAAAATAGAGGAAGACAGGAAGGATTGTATTTCTCACCATGTTGAAAGGCAGGCAGAAAGAGAGGCAGAATAGTCACCATGTTTTACTCTAAGGTACATTTCTGTCCCATTAGGATACTGTAATTCAGCATTTTTGGTGTTGCATACTGTGTTGCCTTTCACCTAGTGAACTAAGAAAACTTTTATATTGCTGTGCTTTCTTCTACATCTATTCTATTCTATTCCTCAAGTCTGTTGTAAATTATTTTCTCTCTCAAATCTTATTCTTCCCTGTTTTCTCCCTTTTTTTTCTTTTTTTTTTTTCTTTAGAAGGTTTTTCCTCTTCACCCTGAAGTGTTTTATTTGTTGTTGTTCTTTTCAACCTCAAATATTGAGCTTTTTGGGGTGGTTTGTCTTTTTGGAAGAGAAATTCAACCAGGTATTCCTTATGAGCCCATCTTCTTATTTTTAAGAAATATAACGCAAACTCCTGTTTTAAAGCGTGACATTGAAATGCCAGCGTATTTCTTCCAGCTTAGGGTATTCTGTTATTCTACGAACTGCTTGTGATACTACATTTGTAAAGCCATGATGAAGTATTTTGGGGATGCAATATTAACTTGGCTGCTGCTATACTCATCTGCTTATCTCTGGCCATTCATTGCCATCTTCTCTGCTGCAAGAAAAAACTTTGGAAATAAAAAAAGGGTGAAAATAAAAGCTAAGGGAACAGGTATCAGCAATGTGACCTCATTTTCTCAAGGAGGCTGCCTGGAAGCTAAAAAAAAAACTATCACAGGTTAGAACTAAAATGTATAGGCCATCCTCTACTTTCTGATCTTTGTGAGCATTCCAGAAACAAACGAATAACAACAAACCAAACCCCGGTGCACGTTTAGGGCGGCTACGTGCAACAGCCCATAGGGAAGCATTAAACGGGGAGGTCGGTGGCCCTGCGTGTGGCAGCGAGGTCGGAGATTCATGATCCTCGAAGTCCCTTCCAACCCTGACCATTCCGTGATTCTGCGAAGCAGCCTTCCCGCACGGCAGCCCCAGCTCCTCAGCACCTTCCATGCGAGAGGAGCAGGTATGTTTTAAGCGGGAACGAGCTCTGCCCGCCCGAGCCCCACCACCCCGACCCGCCGGGGGGCGCCACACCCCGCGCCCCCTTCGCGCTGCCGGCGCCTCCCGCAGGTTGGCGAGGCGCCGCCGTCGTTGCGGGCTGCGACCTCTCAGCCGGCCACCACCTCACGCCCCGGGGCCCGGCGAACCGGAGCCATCCCAGCCGGCGGCGGCGCGGCCGGCGTCACGGCGTCACCGAGGCCCGGGGGAGGGCGGGGAAGCAGCGGTCGCCAGGCGACGGCAGCCCCGCCTTTTACCCGTCGCCCGCTTTCTCCCTCCCCACGTCAGCGCCGTCTCCCTCCCTCCCGCCCGCCCGGGCGGGGTGGGGCAGCAGGGCGCCCTGACGGACAGTTGCCACAGCGACGAGCTCGCCCCGCCGCCATTTTGTCGGTTGCCTTTCCCCCCACCCCCCCCCCCCCCCCTTCCCCCCCCCCCCCCCCCAAAAAGAAAACCCAAAAAAACCCAAAACAACCCTTTCCCGCCCGAAGCGTGGTGGTGGTTTTCTTTTAATTTTTTTTTTTATTTTCCCTTTTCCCGCTTCCCCTCTGAAAGACGAGAAATCCGAAGAACACCCTGAAGAAAATAAATATATATATTTATATATAAGTATATATAGACGTATATCCAAAAAGGGCAATAATTCGTCCCTGAGGGTCCGCCAGAGGTTCACCCCGCGTTGCGACGCGCTGCGAGGGAGCGGTGCCGGCGCAAAGCCGCTCCGGGAGGGAGGAGAAGGAGGAGCGGGCGGGGTGGGAGGAGGTAGAGGCTGGCAGGCAGGGGAGGGAGGGAGCGAGGAGTTCCCGGGGGCTCGGTACAGCGCTGCGCTTCCCCCCCACCCCCTCCTTCTCCACCACCTCCTCCTCCTCCTCCTCCTCCTCCTCCTCTTCCCCCTCCCCCCGCCCGCTCTCGCCGCCCGCCCGCCGCTGTCCCCGCGCTGCCAGGCCGGGGCTCAGGCCGCCGTCGACCGCCGCACCTCACCGAGCCGAGGCGAGGCCGGGCCCCGCCGTTGCCGCCGCCGGGCGCTGCGCAGGTTTGGAACGCGCGCCATTTTGTGAGCGATAGAAAATCCAGCCCGGCCAGGAAGCGCCGCGGATCCGCCCGCCGGGCCGGGCCGGGCCCCCCCCCCCTCCTTCTCCCCGCCGCCCGGAGAAGAAGGCGCGCGGCGGGCAGACCCTGCGATCGGCACCGGCGCCGCCGCCGGCCGTGCGGGCCCGAGCGCGGCGGAGCGGCCGGACGGACTGCGGAGCGCGCAAGAGGGAGGCGCCGCCGCGCCGGGGCCCCGGGCCGAGGCCGGGGGAAGGAGAAGAAGCGCCCGCTCTTCGCTCTCCCCGCCGCGCCGCAGTAGAGGAAAGGAGAGGAGAGGCCGCCGCCGGGAGGAGCCGGGCTGGAGCGCGGGGCTCGCGCGGTGAGTGAGCCGGCGGCGGGGCGCTGCGCAGCGGGACCGGCGGGTGC
Source organism: Perdix hodgsoniae (assembly GCA_035772895.1). Classification (NCBI taxonomy): domain Eukaryota; kingdom Metazoa; phylum Chordata; class Aves; order Galliformes; family Phasianidae; genus Perdix; species Perdix hodgsoniae. Next base: position 5,127,824 of record JAPSGF010000036.1, on the reverse strand, counting down.
CACCTCCCGGCCCGGCGCGGTCGAAGGGGGCGCAGCGCAGGGGGCAGCGCCGCTGCCATCTTAGAGAGAGGCGGCGGGGAGAGCGCGGGGCCCGGCGGGCCGCTGCCCAGCGCTGGCGGGGCGCGGAGCCGCTGCGGGCTTCGGGGCTGCCCTTCCTCCCCGCCCTCCCCTCCGCCGCCCCCGTATGGGACAGGCCTGGGCAGCGGCCGCGGCCTCTGCGGCCCTTTTCTCGTCGGTGTCCGGGAGAGGCTGCCCGGCTGCGAGCGAGCCGGGCCCCGGGAGCGGGGATGAAGGAAAGGAGTTCGCCAGGTTCCTCTCGCCCCGATGCGCAACGCCCTGCGGTGGGCGGGAGCGGGGTCTCGGCCCGGCCTGGGGATGGGGGGAGGAGGGCGGCGGGAGCGGGGCCGTCGGCGCGGCGGGCACCTGTTGTGGTGGCCCTGCCCGCACCTTCCGCGGGGGTCGGGGGGAGTTGGGGCCGGGGCAGGGGTGCCCGAGGGAGGCCGCTGTCATCGGGCCGCGCTGGGGAGCGCGGGGAGCGGCGGCTGAGCGGCGCACGGGTACCTGCGGGGTGTCAGCAGCTGGCTGTGGCCCGGTAGGAATGGAGCTTTGTGCTGCTGGAGGTGCTGGAGACCTCCTCTGATGTATAGGGAGTTCTTTCTCCAGAGTGGGATTCCCTCCCGTTGCCGCAGAATCAGAAAACACAATGAAAAGCGCTGTCATTTGGAATTTCGAAATTGGTGCATTTTTGAGTTTCGGTCAGCTTTGAAGTTTAGAGTTTGGTCTGCCCAAAGGCCACGTAGGGGTCCTTTGATCGTGTGTCTAGATTGCCGCTGTTACTTAGTTCTCCTGTTACTCCACAGTCATCGGTGGAAATAAACATTCATTGTTCTTTAAAATTGAAATTAATGAAGGCAGAAAACCTGACTATGAAATAGATCAACAGGAATGTTTTGGACAGCCTACTGCTCTAGTCCCAATGGGAGCGTGCAGGTAACTTTTGCCAGTAGGTGCACACAGTAGCTCTTACATGGCTTTAAGCGTTGTGGGGGGTCTGGATAAGGTAACGGCTGGTTTGGTCATTGTATTGGTAGAGCTGAAGGATTCCTCAATAACGTCTGAGGATAAATAAACTCGTGTTTTGTTTGTAGTTGTACTTTATTATCTGTGGGTAGCTGAGCAGAATGTAACTTACCACATTGGAATAGCATAGGCCGAAGAAGTTTTGGTAGAACTTGTTTCTCCTTATCTGTACTCCCTCCAGTCTCTGTAGGTTGGATATTTTTGGAAAATTAATTATGCTTTATAGAATTAGAATAATAACACTGAAAATAACTCTTAATATAATATTTGTAACTCTGATATACCCATATTTTGTGAACTCTGTATGTGTGTGTATATGTAGGCTACTTTTGTAGGTTGTTCTTAATGTTTTTTGCTAATGCAAAATATTTAGAACCAGAACCTTTTCAGTCATGGTCTGAAAGTTGAGTGCATATCTTAGATTTGCATTTGTTCCACAAATTAAAAATTGTATCAAAGTTTATGAAGCTTATTGAGTTTCAGTCATATTTTCTGAACATTTTTGACTGAGCTGTCCAATAGCGCGGTCGTCTTCAATCACGAAAAGCTTGCAGTCCCTTCTCCTAAGTGGTTGTATATGCATACATTAGGGTAGTTTAATACTGTTTCCAGGCCAGTAGGTAAGTAAGTTTGTCGCAGTATTCCAGTTCCCAAATCAGTACTCAGGTGAATTTGGAAATTGTCATTGGAATCCCTTCCCCTGGTGTTGGACAGTTACTGAGAAGCAGCAACAAGGATAATTTTACCTAATAGCAGACAAATGTTTTCTATTTCAGTGTCAATTTATGGATAGTATAATCCTGCCTGTGTAAAATAAGGATGTAGTAATCAGGAATTTATTAATTTTTAAAGCATATGGGCTTTGAATGGACTGGGAGTGAGCATATGATGGCCATAAGTAATTTCCAGCACACTGGTGGATGGTTTATGCAATGGGCAAAAACATGACTGGCATCAATAACTAAGGTCTTAAAGTTACTTCTAACTAGGACATAGCTGCTAACATGTATGTCACATCTTGATTCCAGAAGGGCCTTGGAAAGAAATGGGTCTGGGTTAACTGTATTGTTAGGCTTTGCCTTAATGAATTTACTGTGAGCTTTTTGTCATTTGAGTTCAAATAGGTTAGTTAGTGCTTTACAAAGTGTGAAAGTTCTGAGTGAGTTATGCTGATGTGTATGAAACACCTGCTTGTGTGGTTGTGTGCAAGAAGACCAGTTAATAAAACTCACGAAAAACTATCCCTTATTTGCTGTGATGGCATTTTGTAGTTTTATCTGAGCTGGAATGGGAGGTGACTCTTAGCAAAGAAGCAAGTTCTGTTACTATAATTAGATTCCCTATTCAGTGTTCCTTTTAAAGTGTCTTTATTTCAGGTGCTTTCCAACCTGTAGTCCTTTAGTCAGGGTTAAAGTTGTTACAGCTGATGTTCTTGGTTAGTCTTTCTGCAGTCATTTTTAATGCCGTTTGGACAACTATTTTCTGAAGTGAAGTCAAAAGCTTTCCTGATATCTTTGTTTTATGGAAGCATGGAATACTCATATCACTACTGAAATCTGTTTGTAAATAGATCTTGTTGTTGTAGAATAGGATTATTTACAGAGAATTGCTGCTTTTGTCTTTATAACCGAATACAATAGATTATTTGTGAACTTACTTTACAATTTCATTTCTTTTCCTTTTCTAGCAAGAGTTTAAGAAACCCTTTTTCCCCCTAATATGTAGTAACTATTCCCCTAACTAGACTTGTATGATTAGTGAGACTTCTTTTTTTTGATCTGAGACCACTTAAAATAACACGGGAACCTTTCTGAATGAACACATCTTTCTTTGTAAACTCAAGGCTGGTGAAGAAAGTCAAGAATACTTTGGAAAGAGGAATGCTCTCATTTTCCTTCCTCACATTGGTGGATCCTTCAAGAGGGAAGTTGTGGGAATTATGGCCCATTAATATTTTAAAAACACCAGGGGGAAAAAAAATCTTTAGAAACAATTATTCTTTCCAGAAAGATGTATTTGATATGTACAGTTAATTAGTAATTTCTGAGGTGACTCAGTATGCCCATAGAATGGCAGTGACCCAATCACCATTTGTCTAACAATTTGTAATTGATATCCTTAGACTGCCTTTTCTCTTTGTGTGGAAGAAAGATAAAATTTTTCTTTTGATTACGTTTCATCAAACGTATGAAAAAAATAGTAACATTTTGTACTTTAGGATAGGTCTTCAGCACATATCTACCTCAGCTGTATTTGCCCCTTCCCTTCCCTTCCCTTCCCTTCCCTTCCCTTCCCTTCCCTTCCCTTCCCTTCCCTTCCCTTCCCTTCCCTTCCCTTCCCTTCCCTTCCCTTCCCTTCC